>QKQZ01001113.1:0-13673 GCA_003595255.1 Solenopsis fugax | reverse complement strand
TTTTTCTGACACCTGCGGTGTAAATCCCCCCGCGGCGTAAATACCGCAGTTACCCTATATCGTTAACAAATTGATCTGTAAATATATTAAATACACTTATGTACAAGATTAAAAAGAAATATAGAAATATTTTACAATTAAATTAAAAATAAATATTTAATACGCTTAAAAAATATTTGAAAATTTATATCACGGCAAATGTATAATATATACTTAAAATATATTATATTATTAGCAAACAAAAATACATAAGGAAGGTTTTATTAAATTTCAAGGCAAAAAAAGGTTATTTTTCTTAACTCACAAGGAAAAGCACGGAAGTGTCGTGCTCCGATTTTGACGAGCCTTTAATATGTTGTAGTACGGATCAAAATAAGAGATACGTATATTTTTATACGTGCCCGTTTTCACTTTTAAGAGGTGAAACACCCCTTTGAGAAGAAAACTGGTATTTTTCTTTCAAAGCGAATATATTCGAAACTATAAGAGATAAAAAAAAATTGAAATAAGAACGCCTTGTACGGCCAAGCTGGATCTTAGTGCTTTTTATAAATTTTACTTGTCTGATTTTTATATACCTTTTTTCAAATTCAACCGACTACGCGCCGAATTATTTTTCCGGTCATAACGCAGCTATAAGTTGAACATGAACAGGTAATATCACATTTATTAAATTAGAAATAATTTAATAATTAGCGATGCTAACTTGTATCTTGATGTTAGACCCTTTATCCCCCCTGAAAAAAACTGTAAAGAATTTATTGCGAAAAATATCATCTCAGCCAGGGTTCGAACCTAGAACCTCCCGAATCTCCGGTCCGGGCATCTTACCACTTTATAGCTGCGTTATGACCGGAAAAGTAATTCGGCGCGTAGTCGGTTGAATTTGAAAAAAGGTATATAAAAATCACACAAGTAAAAATTTATAAAAAGCACTAAGATCCAGCTTGACCGTACAAGGCGTTCTTATTTCAATTTGTATGTATTACATTAACGGTCGAATATCTCCAATTATAAAAAAAATGTTCCTAATAAAAGTTGAATGGCTTAAAGAGTACTTTATAACAGTGGTAAAAGAACTTTTAATTTTAAAAAATTTTTAACTTAAAAAATTTTTTTATTACAATCATAAAGTACTCTTCAAACCATTCAACTTTCATTCAGAACATTTTTTTCTATCTCTTATAATTTAATGATATTCGCTTCGAAAGAAAGAAACCAATTTTCTTCAAAGAGTTTCACTCCTTAAAAGTGAAAACGGGCACGTATAAAAAAATACATGTCTCTTATTTTGATCCGTACTGTAACATATTAAAGGCTCGTCAAAATCGGAAGACGACACTTCCGTATTTTTTCTTGTCAGTGTTATTGTCACCAATGTCGTTTAGCGACATCGATCAACTCATTGTGTATGTTTACAGAAGAATTTTATAATGCATGGCACTAATGCATTAATCTAATCACGCATTATTACATCACCTTGATAAGTAATCTATAACTAATATCTGTTGTATGTTAATAGAACAACTTCGAATAGCAAGTGATGTTAGTTATCGGCAGGAACCATAAGAGTGATGACTGCGATAATCACCATACAACAGGCAGTATATCCCTTATTTATTATTTGTTCTGTTTGTGGCTTAGGTATCTACTCCCAAAAAAAACTTCATTTAAATATCCTCTATAATCTAACAATATGGACCAGTTACGGTTGTCTTTGTTATTATGTGGTGACGTCATGTAAAGCAGAAATATGGTTTCACTCAATCTCTAATATGGTCCATGTACGAATTGGTGTTCTTTCTACCATTACTTCTCTTATAACGAGTGTATATCAAGACAAGGTATGTTTATTCCAAAATTGAAGCCTAAATATAATTTTACAACAATTATAATATTTTTCTTTAAATAGCTGTACTACACATTGTGTTTTATAAAATAAATAAAGATATTTTACGATATTGTTATCTTATATTTTTGATTTTTGCTTAACCTATTCAGAAATTTAGATTATTTTGGAAAAGACTTGCTGCTGTGGATGATACATTGGAAGAGCTAGGCACACCAAAGATATATCAGAAACTTCACGCATATACAAAACGAGTATTAATTGGATGGTTAATGTGTAGCTACATAGGAAATACATTTGATATGATATGGTGGTTATATGCGATGGAGGACAATCGATGTATAGTTATACCTCATATCACAAATCATTATCATCACATTAACATGTTGATAGATTTTATACTGACGACTATTTTATGGTTTGTATTACATTTTATATATTTACATGTATTCTGTATTGTTTTTATTTTACCAAATTATACACGGTGATTCATTAAATCTCAATAGTCAAATACTGTAAAAGGGAATCATTTTACAAAAAAGTATTTCAAATAAAAGTTGGATGATCAATGCTTATACCATATAATTTTTATTTAAAACATCTTTTGTAAAATAGCTTTTTTTACAATATTTGACTGTTAAAATTAAAAATAAATTATCTTGTGTATAACGAGCGATAGCAAGAGACAAAGAGAAAAAGATGTTTGAAATTCATAATTTGTAAAATAGTGATGTGTTATATTCTAAAAACATAATATTTCTTAGAACTTAGAAAGATCATCTTTTAAAAATAACTTAAGAATATATCATTAGTGTTAGTCATAGATTAAAAGTTGCTAGGAAATCTCTATTAAATTCTTTTAAAAATGTCTGACAAAATATTTCAATAAACTGATTACTCTATCAGTAACTGATATTCCTTAGTAATCAGTTTATTATACAGTATATTTTACAGTAATTAGTTCATTGAAACATTTTATCAGTTCTTCTTTTTAATGGATTTATTAATAAATTAAACAATATGTAACATATATAACATTTAATAATAATATATTTTTTATATAATTATATATAACAAAAGCCTTAATAATTATTATTCAAAAATTGTATAACCATATTAAAATTGTATAATTATTTTTGCTTTATAACGTAGGTATATTGGCACCAGATTTGATGAGATAAACGAGCACATGAAATATTTAATGCCGAAAGAGAAATATGGATTGAGAGATATATGGAGAAAAACTATACCAAATACTCATCGATATACCATACATACTGATCACAAACGAGTTTTGTGGACTTCAATGTAAATCAGTACACCAACATGCTGGAAGAAGTCATTTATTAAATCTAATTTAATAATGAAAGTAGTTCATACGAGATTTGATAGAAGAAGAGTGTTATGGTTCGTCTACAATGGCGGTAGTAAGCTTTAAGCCGTAAGAAATTGGCCAAACACAATCGATTATTCTTCTATAAATTAACTATTATTGGTCAATTTATTCTTATTCCCTACTGCCAATCCTATTGTAGATGGAGTTTTTGCTTGAGAAAAATAAAACGAACATTATTTCTTATAGTTATTGGAGCGAGAAATCTAACAATGTTAGTTAAAATAATGTCACATGGACGGAAACATGTAAAAAATTGTCGTGTGTGAAGTTGGCCCCGCACTTTTTGAATTTCGTTTTTTTTCTAATTTGTGCTGCATTGTGTTATGTTTATGCCAATTTATGCCGCAAATCGCAGCTCAATAACATGAAACATTTTTCAAAAAAGAAATTTAAAAACCCAATTTTTGCCAACCCCACACTTTTTAAATTTTGTACTTTTCTTAAATGTACTGCGTTGTACTAACTTGTGCTGATTTGTGCCATAAAGAAAAAATCGATAATTCAAACAAAAATTGCAAAAAAAAAAGGAAAAAATGTTTACTAATCCCGCACTTTTTCACGATTAAGTTCAAATTTTTTTCTTAAATTGGCGTTTATTTATTCCGTATTATGCCGTCGGAAAAGTTTTAATATCTTATTCTGTTTCGATAAAAAAAAGTTCATAAAGATGAGAAAAACATATATAATTTGCACCGCACATACAACTTAAACAAATAGAGAATTTCTGCAAGTTGTGCTTTTCTATTGCGCTAAATATAAAGCAAAAACAAAATGTAATAATCTCGAGAAGCTTAGGGATGAATAAAAATTCGAAAAAAATTTATGAAGAAGGGATGGAGGTAAATAAACAAATTTGATATTTTTTCTTTAATTTTTTTTAATTTTATTTTAAATTTAAAACATGAAATATTATACTATACAGGATGTGTAATAATTAATGATTAAACTCTCGCATATATGGTAAGTAGAGTGGACTAAACTGAATCGAAAAGTCCTGTACTATTTTGCGATTTTCGTAATAGTTAATGAGTTATCAATTTATAAAGTTAGTTAAATTTGCCCGGCCTACTGCGCGGCAAAATGTGGCCATCCAGCGATCGAGATTGCTAAGTGCAAAAGTTGTTGTTTATAAGCGATATTAGAACATATCCTCAAACATTTTCTCATGCACTTAATATAGATAACCGCTGAGCGGTCGGTATCTTTCCGTGAGCTTTCATTTGGTGGTAGGCCGGACAAATTCAGATATTATTAATTAATAACTCATTAACTATTGCGAAAATCGCAAAGTGTTACAGGACTTTTCAACTCAGTTTAGTCCAGTTCTTCTATTTGAGAATTTAATCATTAATTTTATCAAACACCCTGTATCATTGATACACGTAGCATAGCGTCCTATTTGCAATGTCACGCGTTTTCACAATTTAAACGCAATTTTCTATAATCTATATGTTCCCGTCATGTGACGTAATTTTGACTAGCACCATCAAATTCCTCGCCTCAAAAACTATAAGAAATATTGTTTACTTTTCCCGAGCATAATAAAAACAGGTTCTTTAACACACTTCTTTGATTAATTTAAAAAAATAACGATTAATTTCTTTTTTTCTAGTCATGTGTTTTAATTTATTATTAATAAAAGTTGTCCTTTAATAGGCACCTCCATTTAGAATTACGTCAAATAGCTCGTGAATTAAATACAATATTTGGACCTCATATGACTATAGAAATGGCAGCTTATCTAGTATACGTAGCAAGAATGTGTGAAATTATTTTCATGCATATACGAACGAAAGGTCGATATGTACGTACGCCAGTTTTTTGGATTGGTATGTCTTTCTGGATCTCCATGTATTTGGCTAGACTCTTCAGTTTAAATTATATCTGTGAAAAAGTTAGTTCTAAGGTAAATATCTATGGAATATTTCCATACTATTAATTCGCTTTAACAACTACATTATTAAACTATTTCTTTCGAAATTCTGAAAAAAATTCAATGCCCTGAATAAAGAACTGTGAAGTAAATGATGAACCTTTATTCTTTTACAGTCACTTATTTTATTACATAAAGATTTATAAAATATTTCAAAATTTTTATGATTTAAAACATTTAAACTAGAAAATTTTGTTTTTTGAGTTCTATCGCTATTGCAGCGGAAAAGTGATATCCGTATTTGTATGTATATGTACACGCGTGCGTAAACGTACAAAATATATAGGATGGTCCGCTTTGTAATGAAAATATCTCGAAAAACACAAAATCCAAAAATGTTCTATATCAAAAATGTTATGCTTGAATAGCGCTATCATTAATCATTGCAATAAGTAGAGAATGATAAACATTTTTTCTTATTAGTATTAGTCTTATACACTTATAATTACTGATAAATTAATTTATAGGAAAAATTCAAATAAAAGTTTCATGTTTTTTGCATAATATTTGATTAATAGAAAAGGAGGATTTCTATTTTAAAAAATGAAGTTAACATCGGTTTCATCAGTAATAACGCCATCTAGAAGAAAGGAGCACCATCTTATGGCTCCTTTAAGCGTAATATTTTTAATATAGAACTTTTTTTTGTTCAATGTGTATTTTTCGAGATATTTGTATTTTTCATTATAAATGGACTAGTGTATAACATATAAATATATTTTTTTTATTAATTATATGTTTATTAGTACAATTAAATATAATATTTAGTATTAATATTAATAATAAAATAAATTATCAATTTTAGGCTAGTAAAATGGAAAAACTAATTCATCGATTGACAGATTCTCTTCAATATGCTGATGTTCGTACTGAGGTAAAAAGATTTTAATATTAAGAGACAAAAAGACAAATCATTTTGAATAACTCATAAATAACAATTCAATATGTGTACAGATTTATCAGTTTTCATTACAAATAATACACCATCCGTTAAAATTCACTGGACTAGGTCTTTTCTATTTTGGCAATAGGCTTTTACAAAAAGTTGGTATTTACATTTAATTTTATATATAATTTTATGTATATAAGCTAATAAAATATAAAATATTAAAAGTAGTAAAATGTAAGTTATATATGTACAGTCCAATATGGTAATCCAACATCTTATATACAAGTATCCTAAAAAGCTCGGATCCCCTCTTAAGAGCCGATTCTTTGGAACATTCTAAGAAAAAAATCCTTATACAAAAATGTCGAGAATATAATGGTTTTCAAATTATTCGCGATTAAAGTTTACGAATTCCAGAGCTGACATTTCGCGCGCTCAGGCATGATGACATGACAAGGGGTGAAGGTACCACAAGGGTACCTCTTGATAATATGTTTGACAGTTGACCCAACGGCTATTGTAACATCTTTTTATTGAATTGAAATTTTGTTGAAAACATTAATTATGCATATGTAATGTACAAATATGTTTCCTATAGAAATAATTTCTTAATAAAAATGTCACTGCGTATTTATATGTCAAGAAGTACCCTTATGGTACCTGCACCCCTTGTCATGTCACCATGCCTGAGCGTGCGAAATGTCAGCTCTGGGATTCGTAAACTTTAATCGCGAATAATTTGAAAACCATTATACCAGCGATATTTTTGTATTAGGATTTTTTCTTACAATGTTCCAAAGAATCCGCTCTTAAGAGAGAATCCGAGCTTTTTGGGACACCCTGTATTCAGGATGAATCTTAATGGTTGTTCCAACTTTCAACGTTTTAACATAACTGCAGCTGCAATATTTACCGTGAATGTGTGTACATGTATACACATATATAGATTGTATGTACAAATTGCAATCGGTCAGTTATCTTTTATGGTAAAACGTTAGTTAGGACAACCATTAAGATTTACTCTATAAGTACATACGTAATTTATATTTTAATACTCCTTATTTAATATTATATACAAATGTGTGTGTGTATGTACACGTATATATAAAATAAGATTACCAAAATAATTATAAGAACAGCATTTTTTAAATATACTAATTTGCAAATTTTTATTATATAAAAATAAAAATAAAAAGGCAGTTTTTAATATTCTCTTATTTATGTTATCGAACTCTTTGTCAATGTAAAAAATTTAACTTGTACATTTTCCTTCCAGTTCGTCATTACAATTGCAGCATTTGTGATTATTATAATACAGATATCTGACAAAACGGAGACAAAAACGGAGGAGGATTTTTAAAAGAGAATAAGCAAATAATAACATTATCATAATACATATAGCATGCAGTATAGTATAGTACTATACTCAATACATCACATAGCATAGTATTATTTTTCATTAAAAAATGTTTTTAATGTATTAAGTTGTAAATGTTTAATTTATGTAAAATAAAATCTTATCTTTCTTTGTGAACCTAATTCTTTTTTTCTGATCTACAGATTGTTAACCTTTAAACTATAACGTTCGACACAATTACATTATTGATAAACAGTGGTCTGACACACGTTATCACGTTTCCGCTAATTTATAAGTTCTTTATAATAAAAAATGTATATTTTTAATTATTCTGAATACTTGTAAATAGGGGAAGTAGAGAAAGATGTTTTAATAAGGATTAGCAAAAGAATCTCATATACAAGGTGTCTTTAAAGTTTGTAGAACTTTACCAACTATTTCAAAATTATGAAAAACCGCGAAGTATGTTTCATTTCAAGGAATTCTTTTAAGGAAGTTGTGGAGATTGTTCCAGTGAAACCCACCCTTAATTATTTTAATGGAAATCCTCCGTATTATATCACTTGAAAATTTAATAAAAAAAGAAAATTTTAGGTACAAACGGAGGTTTGATACGTTGATCCGTTCAGGAATTATTTAAGGTCAAAGTTCCAAAGGCCAATTTTCAAAAAAATTGTTACTTTTATTCAAAAAAGCTTGAAAATACTAAGATGTCTTAAGAAAGTTAAACCATACAATTTTTTCTATCATTAAAATATAACATCGCATCAATAAATAAGAGTTAAAAGAATACTAAAGTAACAAGAGAACTTCCTCGACGTCGGTACGATTTCTCTTCGACGTAAAGTCTAGCAACTAGTGGCCGCGCGCGGGGCAAAAAGTAAGGGGAATAGGATAGCGCTCTTTGTCAAACGCACTCATCTGTCCTTGTTTTTCGACTTTAGCGCCATCTAACGCAAGATTTGTCACATACTTTGGACACCATCACTGCTCTGTTTATGACAGTTCAGCTTCGCTGAGCGAAATATGCATGCGGTAAAAGCACATTAGTTGATCTATTTTGTTAGGCGTTTAGTCGTAATTTCACACGGTCAGTGTTATTCGTGCGTGTTTTCTGAAGAGTGCTCTACTCTCATTTTGTATGTGCGAGCTACACAACTTCTGTACTAAGGTAAAGTTAATCTCAGGTGACGGCTATACGAGTAAATTTTTAATGATTTATTAAATTTTTGTTCGATTTTCTTGTAAAATTTACCCAAATACCCTTTCTTTTTACACGTATTTCAATTATATAAAAAGTTTTTGTGATTCTGTAACGCCAATTCGAAGATATTTAGATGCTGTAAATGTCGGTAATTCGTGATACTTTAGCATCCTCTTAAAATATATAAATAAGACAGATAAAGATATACATGAATGCCCAATACTGCGGTAAAAGTAATACAAACGGTAATTTTTTAATCTAAAAAGGAAACAATTTAATTAAGTTTAATAATATTAACTTATTTATGAGAAATCATTATTTTAATGTAATAATTTACAAAAGTAATAATTTACAAAATGTAATAATTTACAAAATTATATCGAATTGGCTAACAATACGACGTCCGCTCTGAAATATCGAGAAGTCCCAG
Organism: Solenopsis fugax; assembly: GCA_003595255.1. NCBI lineage: Eukaryota > Metazoa > Arthropoda > Insecta > Hymenoptera > Formicidae > Solenopsis > Solenopsis fugax. Next base: position 4,615 of record QKQZ01001113.1, on the reverse strand, counting down.
GTTCGATCTCTGCTTGAAGTGTTATTTGTCGCATTAAATTCTTTACAGTTTTTTTAAGGAGAAAGAGTTCTTACACTTAAATGCTGGTTAGCATTATTTATTATTAAATTAACTTTCAATTTAATAACACGATATTAGTAATTCTTATTAAACATATGTTAGAACTGTGTTTTATGATCGAAATTATTCGGCACGCAGTTTTATGAATTTGAAAAGGTACATAAAATCATACAACAAATATCAATAGTAAGATCTATCTATGACCGTTAAGGAATTTCATTAACATTGTGTTTTCACATTTCGATCGAAGTTCTTTATTTAGAAAATTATATACTTAATGTAATATGTCTATTTATTTAAAAGTAAATATTTTTACCTAAGCAGAACAAACAAATGTTTGTATCAAAATATGTGGCTTGAAGAAAATGTATTTTTTCATTAAAAGAAATGTTTCTTTTCATGTATACTTGTTCCTTTCGTCTTCTTTCTCTCTTTCATTGATATTAATATTAAAAAACAGTGTAATATTACTTATAGTTATTCGTTATTTTAATATTTATTAATTTTATTTTTTTATATAATAGACATATGACATTTACTCATAATTAAAAATTATATTATGGGTACCCATAAGTAATGTCGTTAGAGTATATCGAAGAATATTTTACTTCAAAATCACCCTCGTTTTTCAAAAAGGGAATAGAAAGTTTGTTAGAGAGATGGGCGAAGATTGTTAATAACGATGGAGATTATATTGTAAATTAAAACTGTATTAACTCTTTAATATAATAAAATTTTATACAGTATCAAAAAACGACATTACTTATGGGTACCCCTAATATAAAACTAACATTACAAAGATTCGATATTGAATGTATTTGCTTCGTAGAATACGCAGAAAATAAATTAACAGCCTTATTACAATAATTTGCATTAATGAATCATCTCTCTCGCTGAGTAGAGAAAAGTCATCGTTTTAATTTGCGTAAGTGCTAAAAAGAATATATATCTTGATCACGAAGATCCATTATCGTTGTAAATCGGCACAGTCATAATATGTCTAACAAATAAGTTTGAACAGTTAGTATTCGAATAGTTACGTTATTGTAATAATTATGGTGATTACTGTCCAAAAAGTTTTACGGCCTCTTTTGATTACATGCTTTATTATGGGTTTAGGCTTCTATCTTGTAGAACAATCAAATCCAAAGACTCGATATATTATATACTTAAGTATTTTATACTGTTTGACAATCTGGTTCTCTTATGCTTATCTTTTTTATTATACAGTGACATTTTTTACATGGAATGTATTATATCCAATTACCATAGATAAGATTATTATAATAATTAATATAGTTACCGCTATTACATCTGCGATTATCAATGTTTATCATCAGAAGGTATTACGTTTTCTGTCTCCTCTATACCATGCTTAAATGTTACACTTAATGTAATTAAAGTCTTTAATATAATGATTGTATACGTAAAAAATTTATATTTATAGTCTAATATTTATAAAGTTTCCTAAAAATTTATAAAGACATCTCTAATTATCTTTATAAATAATGCAATTATATTTTATATTCTATAAACGTAATTATATTATTGATATAATGATATTATGTTTTTAATTGTCACGTTATTATTGTTTTAGAAATTTAAAATAAGCTTAGAAAAGCTTGTTGCTGTGGATAATACTTTGAAAGAATTGAGTGATTTAAAACTGTATCAAAAGATACACACGTGCTCAAAATTAGTGGTAATTGGATGGATTATATGTAGTCTCATCATAAATTTTTGCGATACGATATGGTGGATAACTTTAGAAGAAGCTAGTTCTGGAAATTATATTTAGCTCATGTACAAAATCACTGTATTCATATCAACACGTTTATGGATTTACTGTTTACTTTCCTTTTATGGTTAGTATAAAATATGTTGTATTATATGTATGTGTGCGTGTGTGTGTAAAATAATGAAATAAAATGTATACTAAAATGATAATTTTTAGCTTTCATACTATAAACATAAAAAAATTTGTTTTGAGTAATATTTTTTATGAGTTCAAATATGATTTTTTAAATAAAGGATTTAAACATGAATATTTAAATTTCAAATTTACATTAAAATGACATTTTCTAAGAATTTACTTTTGAATATTTAAGTCCTCAAAAAATATCATTTTAATATAAATTTGACATTATGATGTATTGTTTATAATATCTCAATTATTATATATATAGGCACCAATATATATATAATCTGGCACCAATATATATATATATTGGTGCCAGATTTGACAAAGTTAATGAACATATACAATGCTTAATAACAAAAGAGAAGCATGAGCTAAATTATAAATGGAAAAGATCTATGATCAGTCTTCATAAATATACTTCTTATATTAATAATTACAGTCAGATATTGTGGACCTCAATGTAAATCTGTATCCGCACACATTAGATTAGTTTACCATAGTGCTATTTTAATAATAAATTTTATAAAATTCTATTTTTAAAAATAATTTTAAAAATTATTTCCTGCATAGATGCTCACAGAATAAATTATATATTTTTTACTTAAAAAATGTATTTTTTAACAGGCATCTTCATTTAGAATTATGTCGTATTACTCGAGAATTAAATTTCATATTCGGAACACAGATAACTTTTGAAATAGCCACCTGTCTTACACACATAACAGCACTGTGTTATAGTTTATGTATGCTAATGAAGGAGGAACTTCGACAGGAAGTATCAATGTCATCATACGTATGGTTCAACTGCATTTACTGGTTCTTCATATCATTAATAAAACTATATACTATAAATTACATTTGTGAGAGTGTCATGATTAAGGTAAATATTTATTTTAAGATAAAAAATTATATTCAATAGTATTCACTAATTCCGAATATTTCAGGCAAACAAAATTGACAAAATAATTCATCAATTAACAAATGCACTTCGATACGATGATATAAGGAAGGAGGTAAATATATTTCATTTAAAGAACAAAAATATATAAAATAAAAAAATTCAATTTAAATAGCATCTATTTACTTACAGATTCAACAGTTTACTTTCCAAGTAATGCATCATCCGTTAAAATTAACAGGAATGGATCTCTTCTATCTTGGTAACGAGTGCCTTCGAAAGATTTATTTTTGAATTTATTTTTCTTCATTACTTAATTTTGTATATTGTGTTTTAAACCATAAATTTTAGAAATTCAGAAAATTATTCTTCTAAAATTAGTTCTATTATAACATATCAACTAAGGAATAGTTTTATAATATCTTTAGCTCATCATATACATAATTCTAAGTTTCAATACAAATTGCAGTTTTCATATTCAGTTAATTGATAATTAATTATTTTTTTCAGTTATGTATGGCAGTTGTAACGTTCGTGATTATTATGGTACAAATGAAAGTATATCTTGGCACTTAAATATCCCTAAATTTACTTTCAAAAAAAGAAAATAAACAATGAAAAAAGCATTTAAGCAAGGGTAACATCACATCAAAATTATTTTACATGTATTATACCAATTAAGCTTGTATATTTAGACATTTTTGGAATAACATTAAAATAATAACGAAATAAAGTAATAATGAATAAAATAATTTGTAATATTTTATATCCTCGACAAACCAATTTTTAAGTATGTAAAATACAATTATGTTCTAGACAAGAGTTTACAAAATCTAGAAATATTTTTTAAAATTAAATTAAATTATATTTCCAATACATTTGAAAAATATTTAAAAGTATACAAACAAGGTGATTACACAGGGCTCCGTTTTTAGACTTCTTTTCTGTTGTTTGAATAAAATTTATCATTTCCCATGTATTTTTGTGCGCTGAACACGAATCTGGTAAGCAAATTGCTCCATCACATCAGGTTTTTGAGAAAAGTGTGGTTAAAGGTGTCAAAAATGACGTTTTTTGACATATTCGTGATTTTTTTGCTAGCAAAGTAAATTTTTTTTTACTTCCGCTTACGCCATCTTAAAGTGTCAACTTTTACCTTTAAAATAGATTTTTTTTAACGTACATACATTTTTTTTACCGACTTAATCTCTGTGTAGTGTGTAGTCACGCCATGACCAATATTTTACTGGCTGACGTGGTTTCCGTTGTTTGAATAAAAGTTTCCATGTATTTTTGCGCGCTGGAACTCCAGCAACCAATCAGGCTAAGTAGACAGAGAACGAACGTTCTTCGTATTAGGTTTNCTATAGTGTAAAGTGTACACTTTAGCGTTCTTCTTGTCGGAAATGACGTTGAGGTGTGTGATTACACGCTGTTCGTCTTGAAAGTGTATCACACTTTAATGACGTATTTTACACTGGTTTTACACGAGCCTGAGAGGTGGTGTAAGCTAGTGTAACGTTACACTAAAGGCGCGGTCTGATTCACGTTCAAAGTGTGCTATTGGCATCATTCTATTTTTATTGTTCATTAGGCATAAATAAGAATAGAATGAAGCCAATAGTGGTTTAAGCACAAATCGGACCGCAGTTTAATAGATTAAGTTAACCGTAATTAGTAAACAAAAACAATTATAACATGGATTATCAAATTTAATATTCTTTTTTGTAAATTAA
>QKQZ01001110.1:0-25177 GCA_003595255.1 Solenopsis fugax | reverse complement strand
AATGCGTGAGCGTGAACGTGAGCGTGAGCGACCGGTCGGTCGGTCGGTCGGGTGCTCGTACACGCGCTCACGCATACGGGCGCAACGCGCGTGCCGTTGTGACATACGCGATTACCTTGGACTTATATCTATATAAACACTGATGCGTATAATGAGGTGTAGGACTGAAGTCATTGTCGACATCGATAGGCAGTTAATGGCGCGAATATAACTCGCAGTTTTGATGCCGCTTGAATAATCTCGCGAGTCGCGATAAGCGGTCGGGGTGTTAAAATTCAATGCTAGCTATTTATTTAGCGCCGCGCTCGCGCGCGGCAGAGACGTCGTTTGAATAAGGCTAGTCAGCAGATAATGTGACTTGACATTTTTACAGCTTCGGCCGGCATGTGTAAAGATAGCGATACTGTCACTACACAACATCTCGTAGAAATACGGATGGATAATATTTAGATAAATGCACGACGTTCAAGTCGGAAATAATGTTATTCAGCGGAAAATAAACGAGCTTCTTTGCATACAATAACTATGTCTGTGTATAAAATCTATTGTTATTATATAGAAAGAGCTATAGAGTTTATATATTAAAAGCAATTAGTGTAAATGCATTCTAAATATAAAAAGCGAAGACGTATCAGACAAATTTAAAAATCCTTCTAAAAATTTCCAGTTGATTTCCACATCTCTATTTTAATAGTTGAAGATAAATGCAAGTAAATGTCGCAAATTAGATCGCGCGTAAGTTCGTTGAAATTATCCGCGTTTTTATTTAGTCTTTACGAACACAAAAAATGAAGCATGGACGTACGTAATGATGCGTGAAACGCAACACACACGTACGGGTGCGTAATGCGGAGGAGAGAAGTTATTATCGGCGCGAGCAAGTGCGCGATAAGCGCATAATTAGATATACGAACGCGAGTGCGCGGCGGGGAATTAATCTCGCTTATTAATACCGCCGCGTCCATTAAATCGAGGCAAAGAAAAGCATTGCGTTGTGTTGCGTATCGGTATAAGTTAATAATAATACCCCATCAACCTGTCTCGCGAGAAGAAGAAAGGAAAAAAGAGACAAGTCGACGTTTCATTGCACGCGCGTTGAGAAAAAGTGATCGTAACTGGAGGATATGTTGCCGGCGATAAGATCCGCGCATTACTAAAACATTCAGCAAAGAGATGCAGTTTATGCCCAGGTCAGTGGATAATATATGACGCAATTAATGTACGGAGCTGGGAATAATCTCCCGCTTAGTAATCGTAATCGGAGCGTCTTAAATCAAATCAGGCAACTCCGATTGCGTTGTTTCCTCAACGAAAGGTCGAATTCTCTTACCTTATCGCTCGGCCAATCTAATAGAGTACGAAAGATAATTATTGTACATGGTGCTCGAATTCTTACCTTATCGCATTCGGATGCTGGTGCGAGTGCTCGCGAATATATATAAAAAAAAAGATTCATTTTATTGGTACATCGTGTATCGCGCGGTGTCGCTAGCCAGATATCTTTCTTACAAGTCCTGGTTGGATCGCGCGTTTATCTCACGGCGTGTGTGCGTAGGTCAGTGCGAGAAGTATGTAACGCAACTAATGCGAGGCGTAGGTATGACGAGCGGCGTCAGGTATGGAAAAACAGCTTTCTCTCTCGACGGGTTCAGGTGGCACACGTAGGAATTAAGCGAATAAACATACTCGAAGTAGTAATACGTCGTAATATACTGAGCGTGTAGGCACGCACACGCGCGCTCGCACGCGCAATGTAAGATATTCGTTATGCGAAATAAAATTCGCGGCGAATGTACCGTAGCGTTCGCGCGAGTTTACTACGTGCAATAAGTCGGCCTCGTTGCACGTTAATTCACACTTTCGTTTTCCGTCTTCCACGCTTCTATGGAAATACCGAGTGCACTCAATTGTTAATTGCAGTGCCCGATCAGCGTGCTCAACAAAAGAAACAATCGGACACGTGTGCATTCCGCCGATTACGACCGCGGTCGTTAATTGACGCCTCCGACGCAGCCGGAGAGAGATGCGTGTTTTCAATTATCATCGAGAGTATAACAACTCTCGTGGGAGGGAAAAAAAAAAGAGGAAAGAAAAATCATTTCGCCGCCGTCGAAGTCATTAACATTTGCACACCGTATAAATCACGTTCTCCTATAACATCATTAAATTATATAACGCACGTCGATTTCCACATTTACGTATATTCCTCCGCGATAGGAGTCACTATTTATAAAACCGATACACGGCAAATTGATTCATCGAAGCCAACGTGATTCTCGCGGAACTACAGACATTCTGACTTATAAATTATTTACAAGCTATTATTATTATTATCTCGAATCAACACGTTCTGTCATGGAAAATTATCGTTATATTTTCAATTATCTTGAAAAATGGGAGCCAAAAGACTTGCGTGTGCGTATCGCGACGAAAAATTAAAACAGCCTCTCGGGGACTAAAATTACTGGTCCGCTTTAACGGATTAGGAATGTATCGTCATAGCGGATCCCGAAAACCGCCGATGCGATATTGATCGCGTGCATTAACGGAAGGAAACGGAAATTCGACAGTGTGCCTCCTAAAGGACCATAACGAGCCGTTACTCGGGTATACTCTTTCGGGCCATAATGCGAGTACACGGGACGGGAGGAGCCGGGGCTTGACTTTAGTAAGAGTTTACGAGGGCAGGCAACACGGGGTTAATTCAATCAGCCTATAATCCCAACTCTAACCCTGATTACCCCCGGAGAAAGCAGCCGGCAGTTCGAGGCGATTCGATCCTGATTAAAAGGTTTCGTAGACGATTTTGGTCCGGCTACCGTACCCAGGAGAGGAAACTCCGCCTGTAAGCAATTTGCCTTTTTTTTTCTTTTTTGAGAACCTGCTTGTAATGATTACGTGTCATTAATTAAAATGGTGCGTAAGTAAAAGCTGCAACGTCACCGTCTCGTATAAAATACGATTTATGTCACGGATACAGATGTAATAAATCGTATTATGCAAAGCAGCCGCTGATCGTTTCTCGCTTGAATATCTAAAATGCGCGTAAACTTATAGTAATTTGTAAAACTTATTTCTTATTGATAATCTTACAAAAACGTTAGGAATATTTTCATATTTGTTGGTAAACATGATTTCAATCGCAACCGAGACACTCGTGACTAATATAGTGAACTTTCATAAAAGTTTTTAGGCTCTTATCTGCGTATATATTTTTAGGCTTTTATCGGTGAGGATAATTATGAGAGGTACCGCGTTAGGATTTAGTGGCTTGCGGACTTGTTCGCCGCTCGAGAGTGAAGCAGAAACAATAGCACACTCAACGATAAATTTGACAGTGCATATATTCATAGAAATTCCATCTGAAAATGCGAGTTAAGTGTGTTTAAGATAATTTCGAGTTCTTAAAAGCTATTACAGCTTGTCTGCGTTTTGGGACCCGCGCGTGTTTTCGGGTCGTTGTGATAAATGCGTGTTACGCTTTAAAAGCGCATAAAGATCTTGATCAGTGGCACACTTCCATGTGTGTTGCCCCTATAGTATAAATATTCTTTCACGGTTGCGACACCTCGCAATTTAACATTATTATCTACTTTAATGGATTCCATTATTTATGTCGAGAACAATAAAAATTTTTTTCTACCGTAATAAAAAGTATAAAAGGGCACATTTTAAAATGCATTGTGAAAAGAATTTTAGCCTGAAAATACGATTAAATTTGAAATGAGCGCTTAGAATCTCGAAAATTACACTCTTGTTATCTTGATTTTATTTTTGAAAATTATACTCTTTAAAGAATTATCTTGAATCAAATGCAGATTCTAAATAGTAAACTAATTTGCATTTTCTGATAAAAGTATGATAAGAAAATAGAAAAGATAAGTATAACAATTTCATTGTTTTACAATTAATGATCGTTAATTGTCTTGTTAAATCTAATCAATTACATCCAATCAATTACATAATTGCGAGACACGCGAGGAACATCGATTTCATTGTTCACAGACTATTCGATGTCAACTGTCAGGGATCAGATTTAATTGCAAGATATATGATACCTCCAGAGGGTTATCCGTCTGCCGTTCTTCTTGACACGTTTCAGACAGGTCGAGTATCTACGTTCATCCTATCCGTTCTAATCGACTTATTTGGGTTTATCGTAATCCCGATTTTATCTTCCGTAATATTATAAAAGCATTAGGCGTCATTCCACTGGCGGATCATTTCCCCGATAACATGCATGGTAACATGTAAGCGAACGACGCAGTTACGATTAGCGGCTTCACGAAATTGGTATGCGTGTAGCCGAAATGCAATTTCGATATCTTCTGCGTTTACTCACTGTCATATTTGACAAATGGTCGCCTGATAACGTGATTACTCTAATCTATTGTATAAATACTATAAATGATTTGTCTATTTGAAGTATCGATAATAATATTGAAAAACATAACACTATCTTTTTAATTGGACACATGAGTGATCTTGATGAAATTATAATTTATCTCTTCTTCAAATAAGGTCAATATAAAAGCACTTTGATGCTTATCGAAATTATTGTATTTTTTTTAGATATTTAGATTAGAAATTCGAGTACTTATTTTAGGAGTAAATCATTTATGTAAAAAGAAATTATTAAGAAAATTTTACACGGATTAAATAATCCTCTTTATTTACTCTTACGCAATTTGAAAGATAAATGTTCTTTCTCAGAAATTAAAAAAATTACATATATTGTATGCAGTCACGCTATTGCAATGCGTTTAACACACGTGTTTACACGCGGCGATCTTTCCTGAAGCCACGTATATTCGAGAAAGAGAGAGAGCCGCGCTTTTATGAATAATTTATCTTCATCATCGCGGCGCGTTCCATCATTGTTCCGTACCACGGTATCTGCGTAGCTAGTATCTTTTGTATGTGAGCGGGATTATTAACGAAACGATCCTGCACGTCGACGTCCCGACGAGCGCTAGACCAACCGACGATGGCGGCGGCTACGCTGCGCTCCGATGACAATTTTGATTCAAGGTCGGCAACTTCATTTCCGGGATAGATGTCAATGTCCCGTACGCCAATTCGAAAATCAACGACGCGTCACAAAGAGGGTTTATCGCAGCGAGCAGGCCGAATGTCGCTCTATCACCCTGGGCGTTAACATTGCGCGCTATCTTCTCTAGATGCGTGTAACATAATAACTGTGTCATCTCTGTCCGGACTCCCTCTCGATAACCGAGCAAGACATGAGAGATTCTCTCTCGTCCCTCGATCTCTTTCGCTCTTCGCGCTTGCTCGCGTCTGTCCGTCTGCCGTACTGCCACCGAGTTGATTGGATCCACTTAACGGGGTATACGCCATGCGACATTACTGCTTCATGGTGTATGGCGAAGTGTATGTTGTTGCGTTGCGCCACCATAACCCGGCGAGGGACTGAAACGACTCCCGAGATTGCCGTTGTCTGGGTCTCGTTAAAGGTCTGGAAACTATTGGGGATAGTTCGGGCGAGACTTTCGTAACATCTTGCTATAATGTTTAAGGATATATCTCGATGCGGTAGCGACGTTGAGGCTACGGCGGCGGCGACGGCATACTCGAGAATAGTTAGACGGAATTTAATACGGCGCCGCATTAACGCGCGCATGATTAACTCTTAACGAATCGAATAGGATTGCAACTTGAAAACCTGTACGACTTGTGAAAATATGTTTATCTCGCTACTTACGACGAATTATAATAAGTTGTATTAACATGTAAACGTATTAAGTTGAGGAAAGATCCCCTTTCTTACATCAATGAAAAATTATTATCATTAGTACTTTACATATATATAATGTTAGAGATAATATATAATTACATGTTAAATATACAGGGTGATTATTAATGGTTGTCATAACGTTTTTACCATAAGAGCTGATTTATCGACAATTTTACACACACACATACACACATATATATATAATTGTCGGTAAATCAGCTCTTATGGTAAAACGTTGTGACAACCATTAATAATCACCCTGTATATAATTATATTATTTTTTATAAAATAATATATATAACATAAAATTATAGAATATAAGATTATGTGATTCATTAATAATGTAATTATAGGTTGAGATGATATTACTTTGACAGTCTTTGTTTGAATACTGCAGGTTTATACACATCACTGACTTTCGTGCGCAGTTAAAGCATAGGACTCCGTTGAGGCTAAGTGGGCTTTGCTAAGTAACAAGGAACGACCTAATGACTCGAAAGACCCAGATTATTTTATTATCACGTCGCCAGTGATTTCGGCGACGCAGTCGTAAAATGGTCCCTCCATCGGCATCAGTATGTGATGATAGATAAGGGTCTGCCTAAACCATCAGATAATTGAATGCGTCGTCAGACAGACACTTTATACGATTCCCGCTTTAAAATTTTTCCCTTTTATCGAAATTCGAAATCTTTCAGTAACGGGATAACAATTAAGCGAGCATGAACTTTCGACAACGCTCCATATACCGGTCACATACATTTTCATTCGCATCGTTCAAATGGAATCATGTTTCGTCATTTAATCCCTACTCAGCGTGCTGCGCGCACGTACGGCTGGCGCGTATTATTCAAGCAACCCGATCCACGCAGCACGTGGTTTTAACGAAAGTGTTCATCTTTCGGTAGTTACGGACAGAATTCGAAAGTTAATCCGGTGTCCTTGGCCATGGCAAACTAACGGTACATCTCTATTTACGTGGCCACGTAATTCGGTACACGAGAGTGTTCCGGCGGTCGGAACAGGGATAGGCCGAGAAGGTGGCATTATCTGTCTTGTCGTGTTACGTGTCTTACAACGTGATAAGCCGCCTGGGACAACGTTGCCCGCGTACAATCGCCGCGTCGGGCGACAAAGACGACGCAACGCCTTGCGTCGCCGTCGCGTCGGTTGGAGGCCGATCGAAACCAGTCACGAACGAGGATCTGCCTGGCTGCTTGCTCGCCTGCAGCCGCGAGATGCAAACTCTTTATAACGTACGCAAAGGTACGTCATCTCGCGCCGTAAATATCGAGGCCAGGCGAATCGCGCGAGATACGAGCCCTTGCCAAGGCGTAAAAGCGGCGGTGCCGCTCGGCATGCGTTTTATATGCGCTTCGAGGCGCGCTCTGTGCAGCCTATCCTGATCGATTACGATCGTCTTCTTAGGAAATTGAGTCGCGTCTTCATGGATCGAGATTGTGAGTCGTGGCGTGACTGAAGAAAAGATCTGTCCATGTGTGCGGTAATGGATGCCATTTTTCGGTCGTAAAAGAGCGATTCGCAGGATCGCCTGACTCGATTATCTTGCTAGCTTACCCAGGAAATATATTTAATGATTAATTAAGGATAAGATTGCATGAAATCGACGGCATCATAAGAAACAAATTATTGATTCATGATAGATTATTTTACACCAGCGGTTTTCTGCTCTTCTTGCCTCGCGCCGCGCGCGCGTTTATTTTAGAAATTATATACATGCAAAAATTCCTTTGCCAGATTAACTCATAAACACTCACGTGAGGATTGAACTGATTCAGACACGCAAGCTATAAATTTACTAATGGAATATTACGTAATTATTTAAAAAAATGAATTTTTTTTAATTTCTAGTGTTTGAAAGTTATTTTGTGTTTAAAACATATCTAAGTTTATAATTACTTAGAATAAAAATACTTATGTAAAGTCACGTGAATGCTTACGGGTTAAATAGTGAATTTAGGTTTTCTTATTTTGTAAAAGAAAAAAAAAACAAAGAAATATGCGGCATAATTACCAACACGGTCCTCGCCTCGTATTAACTGAACTGAAATGCGTTTACGAGTTAATTTTCGTCAATCATCAGTCGCGCAAATTATAGCACGTGGGCGTGTACGAGATCCAGATATAGCGGCTCTTTAATTTAATATAGCAGTTTTCTCTTGACCGCACGGTATCGCGAGCACGCGAATGAATCGCGTGCTTCGATTAGCATACGCCAGGGTAACCGCCGTTGCACGGGAATGCGTAGACGCGAGGTAATTAAGTCGTATATAAGGATGCGCGGCAACTTGGAAGCGCCGGAAGGTTCTACGTAGCTTTGCGCGGCAGCCTCGCTGCGTTTCCCAGCAAGTTTTCCACCTCAGGCAGGGTAATATATTCATGACAACAAGCGCTTTTGTTGTGCGATGAAGCACAGAATGGGAATTCTGTCGGATCTTCCTTAATAGGATCTCAGAGAATGCACACGGTACAGAGATAGTTTGGACGTAGATACGTATACCCGGGTAAGGTGCCCGATAAATAACATTTCTATCCGCCAAGATGACTGGATTGCGCTTGTAGTCTTTAGAGAGAAATATAATTAGAGATGTTATAATACAATGAACCGACTCGACGACACAAAAAACATGATGGAGCATCATTCGTGCTTACACAGCTGCAGTTCCCGAGCCGAATAATAAATTTATAATAGCGTCTTTTTTTTGTCGGCCGTTGACAAGGGGACATCAGCTGTTCTAACGCGTAACCCTTTAGACCCTTGCGCGACGAATCGGTACGAGGGTCCTTAATTAATTAAGTCCTTGACAAAGACTCAGGTGTCCTGCGAAATCTGACGGTCCCTAGTCGACCTTACGGCGGCGCGATAATGGCGACATTATCATACGCACGACCTATTTAGTTCGCGACCGTCGTGAGATTCCTAAATTCGAATCCATGAGACCCAGGTGTCGGGCTGTTTGGAAAGTGATGGCGGCACGATTGTTTCTGGGCTAGAGACCATTAATTGAATACGTTAATATCGCACTAGAGGTAACTTGGGCTGCGATAATATCATTTCAACAATATACGACGTGATATTAACTGATCGCTTTGTAGCATATCGAGATTAATATGTCTCGCTCACACGAGTTCTAATTTAATTAAAACATGATAGACGATATTTATAGAGCGCAAATTATATTTATATGATTTATGTTTCATTATAATATAACTTATTTCCACATACATAAGTTTAATAGATTTTACTTTGCTAGTGACCACGTTGTTCAAGCTGGAGAATTAACTTCTTGCGGGCGCTCGATAAATCTGTCTTTAAAGAGTCTCCTTTGCCTTCGTCCTGAGATTTACGATAATGTTACTAACCCCGTTCGTTTTCGGTATCAGTGCGCTCCGCTGTGTGTTCGAGCGTATTCCTGAAAAATTCGTTACAGAGACCATTCCGGCTTGCAGCGTTCCGAGCGCAAGCACTATCTGCGCAGCAGATATAGGCAGAAATAATGGTGTTTGCTCGGATCCCGAGATATCATTGTTAACAGCGGACGGGCAACAACCTCGTATTTCGGGTAAGCTCGCAATGCTCCCGCCGCGAAGCGACAGATATATCGGTTTAAGTTATACTTTGTATCTTCGGTTTATTACATTAGATTTTTCTCCTCTTCGTTTGTTCTAATGAAATGAGGGACATGGTTTCGTCCAGCTGTCGTAAGAGAGTGCGAGTTATAAATAGGATTACTTATCTTGATGCGTACATAATGCATATGTGACATGGGAGGCCTTATCTAAAGTAAAGTTGAAGCTTATTTATTTCTGCGGAAGCGCGTATACATGCTCAAATGGACGCGTCGGATGCGCCGAAGCCGGAGAGAGAAGCGCATTAACGTCTACGACCTACTTAGTGCCATAAATCAGTTTACGCCGGATCGCTTATCGATGGTGCCACGTAAGCGCAAGAGGTAGAAACCCTCGCGATACTGCAACGCATCGCGGTCAATCCGGTGGTTTCCTGTTATCACTGCGGTCGCCTGATAAAGGTCCGTCGCGTCGGCCATGCGTCTCGTGAGAAAGTTTTCATTCTCGATGCGATCGCCAGACACGATAGCGAGTCTAGTAAGATATCCCCTTTTCGCATTTCGCCGTTTTTGTCGTGAGCAAATATCGTCGATATTTCGATTGCATTAGGAAATATTATAGTGATAAGAGCCACATTTTTATCTGCCGACGAATGCATAGGGTAAAGTTGCCTATTATGAGATACCTTTTTTTAAAGGCTTATAATTTATTTAATTTATACCATGAACTCCTATTTTTATATCTAAATTATAGTAAATATATTTTAAGTTTTATCGCCAAAAGTTAGCAATCGATAATAATTATACTTTGTTGTATATGAAATTTTTTATCAAAATTGTCGATTTTGCTAATTCAAAAAAAAGGATTCCTAATATGAGATACAAAGGTTTTTTTTATATGAGATGGGTTTTATCGACTTGGACCTTCCTAGGTTCAAATTAGGCTCCAGACTCAAAATCTAGTTGACCAATCAAATAACTCTTTCGATACTCAAAAACTTTTGTACGAAATCTATTCTCTTCGAGATATTTTAAAGTCTCAGTGTTAATGTTGAAGGCCATAACTTTCAAGCCTCATAATTCGAGTCTTCAATGAAAAACTTTATTATAGCATTTTGGAAAGTTCTCGAAGTCAGAATATGCAATAATAAATGGGGATTTTTGAATGTCATATATTATGAGTTCCACGCTTTGCGGTTTCACAATCACCAAATCTAATATTTATAATTAAGCAAATCATCACATCCCGTATTTTTCTATTAATAAGACTTTACTCTATCACTGCATGCAGAATTTATCATTAAATATTTGTTTATTTTATAATAAACAAGGTTTAAAGACTCATCTCAATAAATCTTGACATCCAATTTAAAAAAAATTTTTGTCAACGACTGCACGCATGGTCTAATAATGAATTTTCTACTAAATAGATTTCACCCGAAGAGTAATAAGTTTATGATGATACCAACCACATGCGTTTATTAATGTAGCAGAAACCTGGCTACCTCATATTAAGAACCTCTCCCATAATAGGCGACTTTACCCTACGTGTAAATAAATGCAGAGTATACGTATATAAAAAAAAATATATACAATCAGTTTCGAGGTTTCGATTTAACCCGCCTATTCTTTGTACCGTTGCTTCTTGTTGCAACAAAGTCCGCAGTATCTCGTAGAGAAAGTGTTTGATTACTATAAAAGAACGCTTTATTCACGCTCCGTTGCTTTACAGCTCCTCAATTACTCTAACAAGCAGAAATCCATGCCGCGCGTCTAATAGTCATTCTTGCTTTCAGTCCTTTCCGCGAATAAAGATTCTTTGTAACGCGCGCATTCGCGTGCGCGCGCGCGCGCGCGCGCGGCAGATTTAGTGCGTAGTAGGTATAAATTCACGGATGAACTCTCCCGTGCTCTCCAAGTACACAATACAACGTGACGATTTGGTTTATTCGGTAAAGGTGTATTTCAGAGCACGGCGTACAGAGGAAAAGCGTATTTGTCGTTCGACGACAAGGAGTTTAAATGGTTCCTCACAGCGGTGGTCGGTCAAAGGCATCGCGAAATGAAGCTCTCTGTATGCCGCGTCGTCATTATTGTAAACCGCAAGGTAGACAATGCAGCACAGGGGGTATCTCACACAGACAATGTAATCGGTGTATGTACGGGTGTCCTCCTCTCCGGGTTACCATTGTCGAATCGGGAGGAAGGAAGATTCGCTTTGCATGCGACGTCCTTTTCGAGTCACTCGACGTGATGTCCGACCAACCGCGACCGGTCCCGCATGTGTGAGGGTGTTGCGTGCACGCATACATGCAGGCAAGCGCTTCGGGACAGTTTGATAATGTTAAACTACTGTTACTCGAGATCATCCGCACGATTGGTTACGTGATCAGGTACTCGCGTATTGTTTCTCGAGTTGTACATGATAGGTACAAGCACTCGAGCGTACGATAAATTATTAATCAATTACTATGAGCGTACGCGCTTATATAAGATTTGTTTTAAACAAAAGCGATCCAGCTGTATGTCTTGTATAATCTTGCCAATCACAACGTATTCCTGGTACATGACACGTACCAGGATTGTTTCAATGATTGAGCTTGATTTTTTCATAAACATAATTCCACGGTCTATTTTATTGTGTAATAAATATAATTTTTTGTTATTATTTTTCAAAATACAAAGATTTTAGTGTTTTTAATGTCTACTTGAAATTTTATGCTTTGATTTTTTACACTAGACAAAATTAAGCGTTAAGTCTGCCAAATGAATCAAAGAAAAGTTTTATGGCGTCAGTAATAGAGTAAGAACGCAGGCACTAATCAAGGAAAGGCTCTTTGCTAAATCCGCTTTCAAACAGGTAGCTGAGGAAAATTATTATTCGCATTACGAAAGTCACGAGTCGTCTCTAATAACGCGCATGAAACGACGAAACCTTTAATAAGTTTTCTTCACATTACATGAAAATTGGTTTATTATCTGCTCTCTTTCGGTTTCCCCATCGAGAGGCTACAGTACACGTGCACATATTCGCAGCAATTCGCATTTATGTGAACAAGCTTATGCGAGAGTTTGGTGTCATTATATCTAATAAAGACATGTATATTATATATAATTATTACACAACATAATATCACGCTACGTCGCAAAATCAACTTTTATTAATACAAATATCAAAGTAATTATTAATTAATGATGGGTAGCTTTAATTTCTTTAAAAGCAACAAATTATTTGAGCCCAGTGTCTTTTAAGAAAATATTGACAATCTGTTGGTTATATCTTTTCAATTTTTTATATTTTTTTTGTATTAAGTGTTAGAAATTCTTGCTATTTCCATATTTTATAATCTTTTTATTAAAAAATTGCAAGCGGCTTTTATTAACGGCATCTCACTTAGAAAAAATAAAATTGCAATCTCTCAGCCCGATTGCGATCATTAGTAGCCCGTATAATAGAACCCTTACTATTACGCCGCAAAGTACTATATATGTATATGTGTGATGCTCAGACTGTTTACACGTATGCGCAATCGTTGAAAGTGCGTAGAAGTGCGCACAATCGATCTTGCGCAACACCGCAAGAGGTGCGTACAACGAGTTTCGTTCAATTTTCGCAATTAGCTTTCTGGGAAAATCGTTGCGGTTTTTTCGACGCGTTTTATAGCATAAGCAAATGAGATTTCTACGCGATGCTGCCCATCGCGTCGAGGTGCGCATTGCTGTATTAATAAGACACAACAAAATTTACTACGCAGGCGAGAGAAAGAGATCTACGCCTTGTAAGATCGTTTTATGACGATTGGCTCCGAGAGTGCGGCTTCGTACTCTCGCGGCTCCTTCCTCATCCCGCCAGTTTGCGTGTGTGGCGTCTGGAAGAAACTGAAATTGCGATCTTAACGTTCGTCGGTACCGCGACATAATTCAGCCCTTACAACGGCGGCAGATACTGACGATCTGTACGATCGTCCATGCCGATACTTTCGCCTAGCCCTGAGCTAAATCTCCCCGCGACCGTCCGATTACGACTCATTGGCAGTAACGTACGCAGAAGCACTAAAGCGCAAGCGTGTGTCTGCCTTAGTGGCACTTTAATGCCACAGTAGCCATCTATATAGGTATACACCCCGTCTCTCTCGTAAAACTAATTGCATCAGGCCTCGTTTATATCGCCGGTATCCGCGCGACTCCTTCTCCTTCCACCCATGCGAAGCTTGCCTAACAAAGGTAGAAAATTGCTCGAAGGGGAGCCCCCTTTCGTCCCCACGATCTCCTCGCCTGTTCGCCAAGCCTATCCTCCTCCCCCTCCCCGTTGCCACCTTTTCCTCCTTATTACTGTCCCGTGCATATACCGTTGTACGCACGTTGTATGGTCAAAGCGCGGGCAACAAATGCAACTGGACGATGGGACATAAAGTTCGCGGAACCACGTGCCGCTGGAAACACTATCGGCGATCGTTATTCTTCTCTTCCAAGTAACGTCGGGCACCGCGATTTTATCTGAATTTCGCTACCGCTGTATATACCTTGATAATAGTGATTACATGATCTCTGTTGTGGTATCAGCTCTGGCGAGCGAGAGAGCGCTCGTCCGAGGCAACACGCGCGCTCATTCAGGCGTGAGCCGCGGAGCCGCCATGGCGAACTACTTCCGAGATAATAATTCGTAGTATCGTTTAAACTTCTCTTTCCGCTAAAGGAAAATTCGAACGGTTGCGGCTGACAGTAGGTCAATCGCCAGCCTGCTTCACTGCTCACACGGAATACTCTTTTCGATTCTGCACATTTATTATTATATAATATTATATGTAATAAAATTACACTGAGAGAAAAAATTGTAGCGGTGGCAACTATAAGGGGACAACCATACAAATTTTGTTAATAGAATTATAATAAGTAGTTAAGTGAACTATATTATAGTTGTTACAAATAAGTTAATAATTAAGAGAACTATTAAAAAATAGTTGTAATAAGTATATTACAACTATTTAAAAGTAGTTGAAATTATATTATTAGTATATAATATAATTTCAACTACTTTTTATTAGTTCTCTTAACCATTAACTTAGTTGCAATAACTATAATATAGTTCACTTATAACTGCATATTATAATTCTATTAATAAAATTTGTATGGTTGTCCCCTTATAGTTGTCAGCACTACAATTTTCTCTCAGTGTATAATATAATTTAAAAGATTCTTTTGTATAACAAGACGAGCATACGTCATGCAAAATTGCATCAACTAAAACGAAAAAAAAAAAAATACCGTTCTGCAGTTTGTAACGCTATCATGTAATAACGCTTTGCTGATTATTATAAATACAGTGATATTTCGTATGTTTAAAAAAAGCACGTTTTGTAGACTATGACATCGTTATCGGATGTGAGTAAGTCTTTCTTCGTCTCGCCTCGGTTGCAGTATCTTTGTTTCGCGCTCGTTCCGCAGCGAGGATGAAGCTATTCATAAACAAAGCTATCGCGCTGGCGGAACCGCGTGCGCTCTTCGCTCGCTCCGCTCGCGCGAGATCGTGGAGTGTGAAGATTAGCAAATAATAACGGGGCCAAGGTTACTACGGGCGCGCGCTACGTCGTTGCCGTTGCAGAACAATGAGCCTTCATGCAAACCGAACACATCGCGCAGGAGTATAATCGGCGGTGGAGTCGGTTCTGCGTGAAAAAATGTTAATTTTCAGACGAGGGACCATTGTTCTTTGCATTCGGCCAGAGCACGCGTTTCCTTTGTGGCCTCGGCTTTTCCTACATTTCCAGCGACGTTCATGGACGCGTCTTTGCGTATATCTATTTCCGCTTCTCACGGCTACAACTCCGCCGATCGATATCGCCGGTCGTGATGCGCCATGCCCGGATGCATGCAGAAATTAAGGTTTTATTATGCATTTATGCGCGCTTATCCTGCTACGGCTATTTACTCGGCATGTAAGTAAGTTTGACCCGTCATCCGACGAACCGTCGGTAATTAATTCGTCATGATCGAGTGCTGCGCAATTAGCCCACGGCATCATCGCCTATTAGTCACAGCATATTTGAAGGAACTTCGCATTATATTAAAATTCAATTGTTCTTAATTATATATGTAATTATACTATAATTACATATGTAATTTTAAACATTGAGCCACGATTCTATTATATACACTCAGAGAAATTCTAATATAAAAGAATCTTTTATATATATACTTAAAAAAACTTTTATATATATATATGTGTAAAACTTATGTGTGTGTGCGTGTGTGTTTGTGTGTATAAAATTGAGAACAATGCTTTTTAACATACGAAGTTTTTTCAAGTATATAAAAGATTCTATTATATATTAGAATTTCTCTGAGTGCATACAATAAAATCGCGGTTCAATATTTAAAATTACAACATTAATTCTTTAAATAAATAACAATTAATTTATGTATGTTTTAACTTTATATATGGAGGCGTGTTTTAAATACCCTATTACCGTGTTCAGAATTTCTCGATGCACGACAAGATTAATCGTCGAGCGGGCAACGAGCTCTCGCTCGCGTTAACGAACGGAATCAATTTTGGAGTACATCAAGGATGAATTTCATTTCGGTATCGATGACTGGTCGCGCTCGCGACCGAATGACGAATCGCGTTCGGGACAGCGTCCCAGGATTACGTAATTCAGCCGCGCGATGAATATATACTAATTATCTGAACGTCCCCGCTAATCGCCGTCCTGCGCTGCAAGCCGAGCCGAGCCGTGCCGTGATCGCTCTTATGATCGATCACCTGGTTCGTTGATTTATCGATCCCGCGCGCAATCGCGATCTCGCATCTCGACACTCTCGACTGCTACCTGACGGCGGTTTCTCCTTCTCCCTCTCTCTCTCTCTGCTCCCTATTTCTTGTTATATATTATTCGTGTAAACCATATGATAGAACAATTGGTTCCAGTTCCGACTTTCGAATCGCGCTTTATGCACTTTACGGTTCTTAAATTGCCTTCTCCGGAAAGCATGTGATTAAGAACGTGACTTGCTGCTTACAAACGACACCTTGTTTCCGCCTACCTGTGTTACATGCAACTTTAAACTTGATTAAATAAATAATCTCTTGATACTCGTCCTCGATGTTTATTTTGAATGTTACAACGACTGGTTCTGCGAATGACAGAAAGAAATCTTGCTTTCTCGGTTCAGGTTTCTTCGCTGATGAGCCTCATTTTTGGCCTCGGAAAGGGCGTCAATTAGTACTGCGTAATGAGCGGCACACGACGTCCGAGTAATTGTTGGCGCGTTGCGATATCAATTCCATGAATTTTCACGGTGAATTAAATACCCGTGAGATGTTATCTTTCCCTCGCACCTGGCAAAACGACGTTCAGGGTTAAGCAAGCGTAGCCATCGGTCAACACTTCTTTCAGCCACTTCTCAACAGCTGGGGAAGCAATTAAACGGCATTAGAAGGTAAAGGAAGAGGAAAAAAAAGAAGCAGTAGTACATTGGAAGTCCGGCGGGAGATCGGCGCGGAGCGGCGTGGTGCGGCGCGACGGAGACGGGCCGGGGTGGTGGTATAGTGGACTCGTGTCAGATGTTAATTAAGGCCAAGGAGCGGAAAACGCTGGTCTCTCCTGCGAAGGGTGTCGCAAGCCAAGAAATGGCCGGTCTTTCCGCCCCACCATCGGCTGACTACCACCACCACCACCATCACCACCGGCAATTGTGGATATACCGCAGAGAGCGTGTGCCAGGATTTTTATCCTGCGGGAATTACGACGGCTTTACAACCTACCGGTTGTCCGTCGTTATGAGGTGGCCTATGCTCGGATCGCGATTACTACTCGGTTGGCTCTTGGCCACCGACTTGGCGATTGCCTAGCCGGCCTAGCGACAGTGTGGGGGATAAAAAAAAGAAGAAATGAGAAGGCAGGTCAGGAACACCGCGGAGCAATTGCGTCACGGAAATCGATGCTCCACTGCGGCACTGTTTCGACCACCAGCCAAACGGAATTAGGCTAAACGGCCGTATGATGATGGACGTAACATCGAGGATGATGATTACGGAGCGTCACGAGCATGTAACCCGTTTAACGTCGCAACATTGACCTGACATTGATCATCATAATCGTGCGTGATCGCGGTATAAACGCGTCGACGCCAAATTGCGAGTTAATTCAATGCCAAGCACGAAGAAAACGAATATTTTATACAGTAACGTAACTTGTATATAAGAAAATAAGATACTGCCCATATAATATCGCGTTTTAATTTCCTGTTAAAAATGCAACTATCACGCGCTTCTCGTATTAATCATTGTAAATTGTAGCAAAGGCATAATTACAAGTATCGGGTGATCAAATTGATTTAACGTCTGGCAGCATGGCAGCCTTGATTTTATTTTAAGTATATCGTGATATCATAGTCGATAGCAGGTTCAATCATGACCGAGCTATGGCGTACTTGACGATGCTTATACGCGCACGCCGATCAAAACACCTCACTTATTAACGATCGAAATCATAATTAGCAGTACGAGTAATTGCCGATCGATTATCGAAGCCGGCGACGACGCCGTTCGCGATGTCGCCAACCCTCATCTCCAGACTCATCGTCTTGCGAAACTCATCGCGGAGAGCCGCGCACTCGACGACTCGGCGGCGGTGGCGGTTGCTTGCGACGCGGAGGATTTACCGAGCCATGAAAATCGAACGACAATTTTTTCCCCCCGTCCCAGCGAGTCGAGAGTCTCGCGTCTACGCGAAGCCGCGGCGACACGAGTAACGGCGATCCAAGTATAGGACGATAAACTCTCTCGAGCATACAACACACGACGCGGTGCAAAATGCCAGCAACTCCGTAGGCGATCTCTGACGCAATATTTCCCTCCCTCCTCTGTCTTTTTCTCGTCGCATGTGCGCGATCTCGCTTGCACTTTCGATTCCGCCACGCGTACGTTTCGCGTCGCAGTTGTAGCTGATAATAATTCGGATAAATAATGCTTTATCCGAAGTCTTCAATAACATAAACATTTTCTCTCTAATAAAAAGTGATGTGTGAATGTATGTGATTTAGAAATGTTTTTCCACGAAATCATATTTCTCCTGGATACTCTTTCATAAATCGGTCAGCGACACCGAGATTCAGGTTCTATCTAGAAGCGTTCGGCATTACCAACGCGAAGTTGGTTGAACATCAGGGAGAATTCAATCCGTGGGTCTCCCTGAGGAAGCCTAAACCAGGTGCCAGGAATATACCGACGACGTCGTTCCTGTAAATTGAAGCGGCGTCCGTGACGCCTCGCTGCCGCTAGGAAAAGCATCTACGGGGTGCGGGCAAACAATAGTGTTGTTGCCGGGATTCCTTGACTCCTCCATCCTCGCTATTTTTCCGGCGACAGGCAACGTTCGCCGTATTTGACTTGGTAATGCTAAGGGTCTCGTACAGCCACTCATCTTTTCTCTCTTTCTCGCTCATTCTCCTCCTTCTGCTTGCCTCGCTTCGACGCGACAGCGCCCACGCGTAGTGGTAGGTCCTGATATCATCCTTTTATCCTAGGACAACGTACGTCGCCCTCAAGGAAGTCTCGAGGAAGGCGCCGCGACCAGCGCGCGAAACGATACGACGATACGGCGGTTTTGATATCCCCGCGAAATGGCGCACTCCGCATTTTCCTATTCGAGTTTCCGCCGTCGGGAACGCTCAGGATTGCCCAATTGCAATCGCGACTCTTCACCCGCGGACTCTTGTCTCTCGCGTCCTTCTCTTTCTCTCTCTCTCTCTCTTACTCTCGTTCCTTCCGCATGCTTAGTTTGTACACTGACCTTCCTCAAGGCCTTATCTGTCGCCAGGAAACGCTATGAACGGGACTTTATGCGAGCATTACACTTGCGATCTTTGCCGTCGAATCGTCGCGATTGTCGTACGCGCGCATTTTACGAGCGGAAGCTCCCGGCGTTCCTGAATCTACCGAGGAAATTGAATACCTACGATAGCGTGGAAGAGTTCGAGTTTACCACGCCGTAACGCGATGCTAAGATAAGAATTCATGCGAATAATTGCGATGGTGTATCAAATTCGTATTGGACTGCTGTCTTCTTGTCGTTCAACGAATTGATTTTGAACGACAAGTTTCACTTTGACGAACAAATATTACATGCCCGGGACCGTCGGCTTTAGCACGATTGAGTCATCAGGATTCGCGCGGTACAATTATTCGGTATACTAACTACCCTTTGCACAAGAGTGCTCGAGTCTAACAAACTCCGCTGAATATTCATGTGCACGATATTTTACAAAAATACGCATTGGAGGTATCGGTAGCCACGATGCGCTTTCCATGTTGGATACGCCAACCATAAATATTTACATCGGCGAGTTACCGCTGCGTTAATGCCATTGTAAAATCACGGATGTCGATATAGTAACTCGCGTCTTTTCGGTGAGACATTTGTCGAAGGCGAAAGGAGGAAGTGCGACGAGCCTCGCAGTTTCGAGGACAATGGAGATTCCAGGCTGGGAGAAAGAAATATTCCGCAAAGTCTCTCTGTTGTCTTCGACTTGTGCCTCGACGAGCATGTATACATCGACGAGCTCCTATTACTTTTACTGGCCTTGCGAGCACGACGCGTAAGTAAACTTCACTTTACCCGACGATGCGTTTCATTGGCTCCGACCAGAGGTGTACATACATACACCTTCGGAAACTTCCTGCGGTTCTTGGATACCATCGTGTTCAACACGAGATAAGAGCACTGCCACAATGTATTTTGATGCAAATGCAAAAAATAAACGCATCCATCCAGTTGTTTGTTTCAATATTCATGATGTACAATAGGAAAATTACAAACTTGGTACATTAGATTAATAAAAAACATTTCTTCTCGCTTCTATATCGTATTTAAAAAATCGATTTTTTTTTTCGTTTCTATAAAATATTGAAGAACATTTATATGCTTTATTATCACTTTTTTTTGATGACGATAACGTCATCAAAAAGCAATACTGCAATTAATGTATACGTTGTCGTCCACGTGTGTAAGGGCTGTAAGTAATAAAATAAATAGATAATCTAGGGTCCCCCGCAATAAGAAAGTACCGTTGTCCCGACACGGTTATACCGCGGCGGGAGTTATGTCGCATCGTGAATAATGTCAAGGAAGAGAGGAACGCAGCAAAAAGATATAACAGGCGGGAAGGTAATGCGATGAACAGCGCGGCATCAGCTCGGCCGTTAGTTTATTGTCACGTTGTGGCAGTTGCACTGTGAAAGTATCGCAATAACGCGGCTCGGTTATGGCTGTGCACTGACGCGGAGCCTTCAAGGTCAGCGCAATCATCTCCCTCGTTCGCTCGAGCAGGTCCGAATTTTTCTCGCGCACGGTAATGCGAAATACGCGAATACAACCTATCATTGGGAGGGGACTCGCGAGCGAATCCCGCGTATACATGAATTTATGCGGCAATCGCAAAAAACAACGGCGATCCGGCCGCGCCGCGGCTCGATTTTCCGTCTGATAACGATCTAACGGATGTACGGCGCTCGGTTTAATGCGGTATCTGTCACGATCGTTATCACTGGTTAACGAGCGAGCGCGTCGCAGGCTTATATATATTCAGCGCTCTTATATTATTACGTAATGATTTAGCAACGTAATCGCTACTGATAACACACTTTTTCCGACGGCGCACCGGTTTGGATGCGAGACGAGCGGAGAAGCTACTGGACGCTTCCGAAGCCGTCGCCGTCCCTTCAACGTACGTCGCAATAACCCGATCGCGACGAAAACGTGGAAGATAAACGGAACGTTCGATATCGAGAAACCGTATTCCCGGGTTTTATTGCAGCCTCGCTCGGACACAAGAGCGCAAAAATAATTTAGTTCGCGCGGGGTTAAGGGGTTTATGATAATTTAAAACCGGTATAGTCGCGGCAAGAATCGAGGCTGGTGCGACCTGGCCCGTTCGTTCGCGGGACGTATTTGAGGCAACGGGGATTAAATTTCATTTCAGGGGAATAATTCGATTCACCCGATGCCGGGACCGGTGTCACCATTCGGTGCTCTCGAATTCGAGAGGATCGTCTCATTACGCCGCATCGATCCTACACGTTGCAGCGTATCGTCGTCGTCGAAAAACTCGTTGACGAGACTGTACAGGGTCGTGCAAGCTCGGACACGTTTTCCTAACTTCCTCCCTCACCCGTCTCCATCCTCATCCTCCTCTCCTCACGACGACGACGACAAAAAAAGAAAACGTCCTCTCCCGCGCGTTCCCTGACTCCCCATGATTCGGCGCCGAATCGTACGCAGTCCGTTGCACTGTGAGCAGGACTTTTGCATAATTTCTGTCGGAAATCTTTGCATAACCACGATCGCATCCAGATGCGACGTGGCGAGCACCACTTAACGACCGAGAGCGGGCTAGGATGTAATATTTATAGACCTGCTTGGGTCCTTTTCTCGACGTGCTCAAGTGTGTGCTACGGTGTTTTCACATTTAAATGCAATCGTTTTACATTTTTGTAAATTAATTAATGTTACTGCACAAATGAAATAAACAACAAAGAGAGAAAAGGAGAATTACGACTTTTCGAACTGTTGCGCCAAATAATCGTCACTCTCCCGATGGTTTAATATTCGTCTGTTGGTCTTTAATTAATTTGTTTATTTTCACATGGGAGGGAGGGAATTTATGATGCAGATGTTAATTTGTACATGCAACAAGAATTCCGTTATTCGAAAAAGGGAACGGATTGAGCAACCGGATTGAAAATTCGCAATTGTTTGCTGAAATAACAGAGACACCGTAGTGTTTATTTTTCTGAAGAGTCTTCTTTTCCTCGCGCGACGTAGTTTAGAAATCTGCCGTCGCTTTTCACGACATTGGACGATCTTGTCGATCGGATGGTGCGTATATCGTTTTGTTATGGTCAGAATTCTTGGCAGGTAGTGTACCGGGTCGTGCAGGCTGGGACACGTTTTCCTAACCCTCCTCTTTCCCCGTTCCCTCCCGTGGCCTCCACCACCTCCGCCGCCCTCTCTTCTCCCCTGACCCCCCTTCTTTTTGCCGTCCCTTTCCCTTCCTCGTCCCTCTCTTTATCTCCCCGCGGAGAGTGCAACGAGGACGAAGGAACCGGAGGGACGCTGCGGGCAAACTCGTATAAGAAAGAGACGGGAGAAAGAGGTTGAAGCGAGCAAGTGGACGCGAGGTACTCTCTGTCTCCCTTTCCCTCTTCCTCATCCCCTCGGGACAGTGGACGAGTAGAGCATTATAACTTGGGCCGCGTCCCTCTCTCCTTCACGCTGCACAGCCTTTCTTTCCCTCCGTCGCGCTGCCCTCACCTATTCTCCTTTCTGCCTATTCTGCCTTCCCCACCTATTCTCCTTTCTCTCTCTTGCTCTTTCTTCTCCCCGTCCCTCAGGCCACTCTTGCCTCCTGCACCTACCTCCCCTTTCCTCCCTGCCGCAGCATCACGACGAGATGCAGGGACACGCGGCCCCGCTTCTCGCGAGTAAAACCGTCCTTGATCCCCAGGCCACGCTCCATACGATACGAGAGAGGCACGGAGAGGCTCCTCTACTCTTCGACTCTCCCTCTTGTTCAGCACGTGGTCACCACTGACGTCACGAGGCGCACTGCTCGGCCGCGAGCGTCGTCACGAAGAGAGGCTTAAGCTGGTTCCACAGCGGCTCGCGTTCGATTATCACTAAACGTTTTCGCTCGCGGAGAATCGATCAATTTTCAAAAACTTACCAGCGAATATTATCTATCAAAATATTATATAATTAATAGCATGATTTAAAAAATTTGAGGACATGTTGGCTAAGAAGAGTACTCGACGAACTTGGGTACGTTGTTTAAATGCAACCAAGTTTGGAATAGACAAACGAGAGAAATTCGAACAATGCTGTAATTTGATGTGAAATCGACATCAGGTAAACATCAAACCACATAAATACGCGTTACTGCGTACTGTCTGTCACGGGATGCGTATCGTTACGCGATCTCTACTGTGTTGTTACATGCGCAACCGATAATTATCCCAACAGCGTAATGGCAATAATTTCTGATGGTGACGCGCGTGTATTTGCGACTTCTCAGAGTAAGTTGCTGCGGTAATCATTTGGATTGGATTGTTCAGCGTCACATTGGAAAACGCGGGAAGAGAGTACGTGTAATAATTGTATTCTTTTTCTTTACGTAATACAAAAACCCAGCGCGGTTTGCCGTTAGCTTACATCAACTTTGAAAGATGAATTATTCAAAACGTGTGTGTCATAAAGAAAGAGCGAGAATTGCAGGATAATTTTTAATATCGATTGGAAATCTGACGCAGGTGTCGTTTGGTTTCGCATTACATAACATAGTTGCACACCGATAATAACGTATCGAATATAACTGGTCCGTTTTACGTGATATTCGATTTTTTTTTTCTATCACACCCCAATAACGAGAGGTTTCGCTTGTATGTTGCAGGTCAATATTATGGGACAGCTTGGATGTATACACGAGCTATCTTCGGAGCATCTCGTTATTCGTATCCTGAAATTATCTCTTCCTGGAACCACACTGGCTCTGCAGGACCCAGGCGACCTCTCCTTCCATCTTCGACACGTGGCCGTGCCTGACGTCACGCATCGCGCGATCGTAAGTAATCTTGCGGTATCTCGCTTGCGTAGCTTAATTTATTTCTCGTGGCGACACCATAAAATCTTCATTTTTATTAATATTAGCGAAGAAAGATGTAAACAGATTTTTCATTTCAAAGTCACACACATAATATGACGAAGGATTTATTTTATATTTAAAAAATATTTTCTTTCATTCTGAGTAAAGCGTAAAAATGTATCTCCCTTTTTTTCTGCGAAATTATTTTCAATGGGCGTCGCGAGAGTAATATCAGGATCGTTGCATTCAGACATCGACCTTTGCAATCTGCCGCTGTCGCAATCACGGCGAAATATGTTGCGCGACGACAGCAGGTTGACGGAAACGGGGAAAAAATCGTTTGAGATTCCAGACGAGGATGCTTGACGTGAGTGCGTACGCGGCACGAGGAATCTATGAAATCAGTGCATTGTTGTGAGCGTGAAGGCGAAAAGTCGTGGGGAATGATGAAACGACTTGATGCAATACACCCTTCGGTCATCGTAAACCGTTCCAGGTGTACGCGTGGGAGAGGCAAATTGCGCCCGGTGCTTATTGACAATAATTTATTTCCACATCCTTCTATTTATCGCTTGTGTTACGCACATCACCAGCCGATAAATTATCGTTAAAATTCTCCTCATGCCATATCGATTAATTACAATTTTTATACGATAAAATATTTTGTAATACACCTATGTTGTAATCTGTTTACAATATTGCGTATGTTTCAATTAAATGTGGAGTAAATGCAAATACACCCTACCTATTATCTATGGTTTCTTACTCTCAATATACGATTTCTTTCTTCATATTCGCAACGAATCGTAACCGAATATTAGTACCGAATGTTTATTTGTTTCTAATTCTCATCTCAGTCTTCGCCTAACATATTCGCGAATGCAAATGTGCTTACTTAACAGTTCATTGTGCCCAACTCTCTCGGTCATATTAATCACACATCTCGTGTATACCGCGCTGATACGGCCTCGCCATAATAGCGATATTATTACAGCAAATATTTAGCTTCGTGCTCGCTCTCGGCGCGGCGGCATCAATCTTGAAAATCCCGAACATCTCTCGGCGTGGCCGGTGCGGAGTAAACACGGCGTGGCGGGTAAGCGCGAGACAGTAACGGTACCGCGCCGGTAATTTATTCCCGCTCGATGCTGGAAAGCCACACCGTGCTACGCCGAGCGAGAGATGCACGCGC
>QKQZ01001109.1:0-11933 GCA_003595255.1 Solenopsis fugax | reverse complement strand
TAAGCGTTCGAAGTTTCATATGGGGTCTCTCTGACCCACTTACGTGTTTAAGGGTTAAAGATCTTGGTGAAACATTGACGATAATTAAATCGAATTGATATCGCATTGTCTGTTGATATCATCCTATACGAAATTTAATTATGCTATAATTATAAATAGTTAAAATGTGATTAATCATTTTGTGCCCGACTTTTTTCTAAGAATAATATTTAATCTAATCCGCTTCAGAAATATTGATATGTAATGTTGCAGCAATATATACAAGTTAAATTATGTCTGTTCAAGATTATATAAATTCTTCCAAGATTTTATATTCTTGCTTATACTATATGAAATAATAAATTATTGATTTGATAGTCATTTTTTTCTGTGTAGATTTTGAAGATTAATGTAAAAGTTGTTTATAAAAAATTCTCTATTTAATTTAAAAATGGCGTATCCAATATGGCGGACCAAAATGTAAAATTTTTCTTAGATTTGAAGATTGAAAACTTATATTTTAAGGGGTCACTGATTATAAATCTATAATCAAAATTTCAAAATTTAATAAAATTTAGTATTTTTATCCGCTATGAACCTGCCATATTGAATTTTAAAAGTTTGATTAGATTTATAATCAGTGACCCCTTAGAATATGAGTTTTCAATCTTCAAATCTAAGAAAAATTTTACATTTTGGTACGCCATATTGGATACGCCATTTTAAAATTAAATAGCGATTTTTTATAAACAACTTTTACATTAATCTTCAAAATCTACACAGAAAAAAATGACTATCAAATCAACAATTCATTGTTCCATATATAAGCAAGAATATAAAATCTTCTTGGAAGAATTTGATAATCTTGATCAGATAATAATATTTGCTTACATGAAGAAACAAAATTTCTTTATGTTAGCAAATTATGTCTGTCTGAGATTATAAATACTTCCAAGGAGATTTTATATTCTTGCTTATTATGAAACAATGAATTGTTGATTTGATACTAATTTTTTTTCTGTGTAGAAAGAGCTCGTTATCTTAATTTTTGTAGAAGATATAATATTTTTCACTTTTACCCTATTTTACTAATGTTTGATGAAACATGATAGACAAAGTGAAAACTCCTAAGATGATTTTTTTTGTGAAGAATCTTATCCTTTATCTTTAAAATGAACCCAGGAAGATGTTCCTATCTTTATTTTGGGAAGATATAAATTTTTGAAAGCCTGACACATTTATGTACCACCAGGCACGAAAGGGTAAAAGGGCTCTGACCGATCAAATGTCGAAGGTATACGATGTATAAAATTTCATTTCTTAGTTTCGATCAATCACCTACGTGCGAAATAGAGTCGGAATAATTCCATTGGAGGAACAACACATCTAATCGAGTGGAATTCCTCGCATTCAGAATAATTCGGTCATTATAACGCGTGTTGAGGTGCATAACGCGGACGTGCAGGTGCAACGTGCGCTTTCGCTCTTCGGCATATCGGTCGGAAACGGCATCACGTGCGCCAGGATGACTCCCGGCATTTCTGAAATTATGCTAATCGGTAGCCGCGCAGCAACGATGGCTTATCGGCGGCGACTGATACGGCGTGCCGCAATTTGTACGTCCGTAACTACGAAAGTACAATTTGCTGCCACCCGCGTGTATACGCGGCTGGTACCCGTCGAATCGATAATCGCGCTTCGGCATCGCTAGGCGATCAAACAATCGAATGTAACATTTTTGCTAATTTACTTTCGCGATACACGTTTAAAAATCTGTCGTAAGAACATATGCTTGCACACATTTTCCTTTTGTGCTTCTTTTATAACGTGCGTTTCATTTCACGCATGATACGCACGATGTGCATCATTTATCCTTATTTACTATTTAATGAACAATAAAGATAAGTGATGCATCATAAATATGTATCATGCGTGAAACCGGAACGCGTTTATAATCGTACGTGTACGTCCTTCTCCATATTTATAACTTTATGCTTAATTTTACAGATTTATCTGAGATTTCGATTTAATATTTTATATTATTAGGTAATTATTCGTATCTTGAGCGCGATAATTCGCTCAAGTGCGAGATAAACGCTACTGCTGCTACTTTCGTTATTGCTACTAGGAGTATGCGACTAGCTGCGCCAGTCGTGCCTTTCGACAGTTAACGGTCGAAATCTCGTTTCGGGCCACGATGGTGCGCTCGCTCGCCGCGTCTAAATAAATTGTAGAACCTTCGTAGTCGCGGAAGGCAATCGGCCGCGCGATCTGTCATTGTACCGCGTGCGGTGAATACCAGCGCGACGGGTACAAGTACGGATACAGTTACAGGTACGGATCGACCGGGATAATGTTGGATAATGAGCGCTCGCACGGGAGCAGATCGGATCGAAACCGCCGTAACCCAATTTTCCGTGCCACGAACTCGCCTCTGTCCACACGTCCACGTTTCTCTCTCTCTCTCTCTCTCTCTTCCTCTCCCCCGTCTCTCTCTCTCTCTCTCTCTCTCTCTCTCTCTCTCTCTCGTTTCATCGCGAATTGGCGCAATTAAGCGCATCGGGCGAATCCCGCGAAGAATTTCATTTCCGGTTTCCAATTAGCATTCAGTGCGGAGGGAAAATTGTATTTTCCGTCTGTCGAAAAAGACTGAACGCGCGTAATTACGGACGATTCAGCCCGTACTTTCCCAGCACGAAATGAGGCCGCTCCGTATTACGAGGTGTTTTTTGAGGAAAAAAAATATATATGGCGCGACGATAATGACGGATGAGGAAACACGCGTGTGTCGCACGAAACCGTGGTATAAGGTTGTTATAACGGCATTTAAAACGCGTGTGTAAAGCGAAGCGAGCGAGTCTGTTTTCTTCTCAGGCGCGACATCCGATTCTCGGTCCGTGTTCGTGCTTTGCGGATTTATTGAATGTAAAAGTGGTCATGATCGGGCGTTCGAATAACGAATCAATCACGTGGCGTAATGAGATTTTCGCGGCGGCATTTTGCGGCGTTAATAACACGCCCGCGAGCCGCGCGATGGAATCTCTCGCGAAATGCGCATGTTTATAAACGCCGGTGTTTAAACGCGTCGTAAAAGTGTTCTGTCGTTCGACAGAAACGATTGAACAATGTCGGCGCAGTTTTCCGTAATACGCCATTTATGTAATGTGTGGAAGCCTCGCGGTAATGAAAGGCGGCGAGATAAGGAGGGGGGGAAAGAAGAAACAGTCGATGCTTTCTTTATGTAACACCTCGGCGCGCACGTGCAGATAATTATACAATTGTAAAATCGCAATAAAAGTCGGACGGGCGCGCGTTTAGTTATTATTATCAAGCGTCGCTCGCTTGCAATATACATATGTGCGAAGCGTCACGAGAGTCGGGGCCGTTGGAAGCAACGCCGTGAAATTCAATCCTGGATTTGCAGTTGCTAACGTAGGATGCTAATTTTCATTCGCTCTAATGTCCGTGAAGGACACGTAGAAAGACGCTCGAAGGTAGCGGTTGCAAAGAGAGACGGAGTCTGCCGTTATTACATATTTATAATAATAACTATTATTATTATCTCTGCGCTCTAATAGAAAGAGAGAGAGAGAGAGAGAGAGAAACACGTAATCGTGTCTCCACGAACGAAGCTTGGAAGAACACCTTTCACCCGCGGGTCAACCAGTCGTCGACCATGATGGGTTGATTTACATCATTCGATACTTCATATCGCGTATCCGTTTTATGGCTAATTCCGTACACACACACACGCACAAATATGTATATATACTTTTATTTCATTTGGCTATTCTTTCCCTCGTGCCGTATTTTCTCGCGACGGGCACGTTTTGTCGCGCCCGTCTTGTTCCTCCATCTCGGGGGTCTCGCGAAACTTCCACGCGAGGCAAACTTCCGCGACGTCCTCGCATCGTGTGTTGTACATGTCGCACCGTCGGTTACATATTCTCACGCGCGTCGCGATGCAAAACATTTTATCGCCGCGTAATCACATTTCGCGGCGTGTAGCGACTCTTCCGCCGTTTACTACGGCGAGGATTTACAGTCTACTTTGCGTAAGCATCTGTGATACGATTCTACTACGGCATTTGCCTCTCTCGTCGGTCGCGTCGTACAGACAGCACCGAGTCGCTAAGAGGAGTTTTTATCGCGAGAACCGGGCATCTCTATTTCTGGATTAAAAAAAAATGTTTCCGATGCTTTACAAAATTGAATCGGATTGGCACGACTCAATTCTTTTTCGAATTACTTCTTTCGAATTCTGAAAGACATCGAGGTTGGAAGTATAAAAGTTGAAATACATATATACAATGTATAAGGGAAAGAGGGGTAAGATGACAAATTGTTAATTTTTCCAACTTAATGACAAATGACGAACCGGTGCTTAATTTATTAGAGACTTTAGATGATAATAAATAATCTGTGATAGTTTGATTTCAATCTGTTCATAAGAGTAAATAATATAATAAGAAATGTGTTTTGGAAGCACCCATCCGTAATTTTTTAGTGTTTGTTCATAAAGAATGACATAATTGTATAATAACAAATGTTTTTATTTTCTCTAGAAAATCACAATATTGTATAGCTAAAAAACGTATACAATAACGTATTCATATTCTTTAATTTTCATGTTGCAATATTTATATTTGGTAAACAAATAAACACGGCGACTGTGGGTAAGATGACGAACGTCGTGCATGAGCAAGGTAATGCATTTGTGCATTAGTTTTTTTCGGTCTTAACAGCACTCTGACTATATATAACGCAATTTTAATCGTAATATATATCGTAATGTATATCACAATTTCAATAATTTTATTTTTGCAGATTATATAAATATTTTTCGTTCCATGTACGTTTTTCTTTATAATTATATTGTAATATCAAAATAGTATAAGATTATTATATTATAATAAATCTTTTATATTCATAAGAGTACATTTTTAACTTTATTTGAGTATTTTTCATCTTACTCAGTATTAAAAGTCATTTTACTCGCATAGGGGGGCAAGATGATGAAATTGACATAACCTAAAAGAATTTAAATTTTAAAAAATTCTAATTTATTTAACAACTTCTAATTTTTACTGATGATAAACAAGGTTTTAGTGAATCTGAAAAAAAAATAGATTATTATTTTTGCATTATCACAGAAATTAGCAAAAATCGACAAACCTTAAGGTCGTCATCTTACCCCCCTCTCCCCTACAACATATATATTGCAGGGTTTATAACATGTCTAGCCTATCTAACCAATGAATATCGTACGTTACAGATATTCCTCGAGGTGGAAAGCGACGAGAAGAGGACAACACCCATCGTCGCCGACTTATTATAAAATAAACGAACCGCAGTCGGTTCGTCGCGTCGCGTGTTTACTTCGGGAGTGCCGTTTAACTATTGGACTAAATAGACTTTTTTCATAACCTCCCATTTGATAGACTCCTAGTTCGAGGGCTGGAAATCGCACCCCCGCTGTTTGGCAGTGGACATTTCCTCATTGGGGCGTTGCGTATGGTGGCTACAGCGCATTGCGACGTCTCATTCTGAGTGCCTGTGCACGAGGAAATGCCGGGTCGTTATGGCATGTTTTCCCCGTGTGCATGCTGCGCGGCTGTCTGGTTGTTGTGAGGTTACACGGTCTGTCTCCGGCGATCGGTTCGGTCCTAAGCGATAAGAATTCGAAACGGTCGACTTGGATTCGCCCGTTTCTCTTGGTCTCGTTTATCGCTGTTCACCATCCTAAGGCGGGTGAATCGCGTTTAATCTGACTTTTGATCAGAGCTCAGTCTTGGCGGTCCCGCTCGTGTCGAGAGACTGGATCTCATTTCCTGATTCGTCTAGAATGTTAGATGTCGGCAATGAGTACCTTCTTCTCTCGTCACGTCAGCCTTGTGACATCGCTCGTGGTATAGCACCCTAGTGAATCACCTGGGCCGCTGGCTGCGCATGACTGAGTCAATTTTAAACGCAATTTTTGTGAGACAAGAGACGTCGGATTCAATGCCATTGATTTCGTTTTCTTAACCCTTGTTCGGGGGCGGGTTCGCGTGCGTCCTACTCGTCGACTCAGGGTGCTGAATCCATGGGAATCCCTCCGAATAGAAACTCATATCATGGGTTTTATAAACCCAAAGTGCCGCAGTGTGTTGCGCGAAAGACTTTTAGATAATTAGTCCACGCGCGCAAAGTTAGTATATTATTCGTGAGTGTTCAATGTGTGCAACGAGAGGAAAAGGTTTGACAACCTGGAGGACTTTGAGATCGAGGAGGAGGAGGCCTGGGAGAGGCATCGTGTTCCAGCGGAGCAACCTTGGGGTAAATATAATTCTTTATTTATATAAATTTAATAATCTTTTTCTTTTTTATTCTATCTTATTGCAATAAATTAAAAAAAAGATACAAATTTATATAAAATTTTATACACATCCAGAGAAAAGTTATGTTTAAATTGATGAAATCGTTTCTTTAACTTGATTTTTTTAAGAATTGAAAATACCTTTGAGAAAAATAAAAATTGATTTGATTTCAAGAAATGGCGTTATCAATCTTTCTTAAAGTAAATAAATTATTCATTTAATTTAAATAACTAATTGTTTAATTCAAAGAATGTACTGAAATGTAAGAAATAATTTGTTCTGGTTTTTAAAAATATATTTCTTTCATTTAAAAAAACATTTGCGTTGCACAACCAATCCATTTCTCTGATTCTAATAAAAGGAACAATCAAAAAACTTCTTCGAGTCGAAGAAATTTTTCTTTAACCATATGGCAAAATGCACAAATTTCTTTGAGTCAAACAAATATTTTTTGACTCAAAGAAACCTTTCTCTGGGGGTATAAGAACTAACTTTTGAAATATTGATTATTTTGAGCGCAGCTTTAATTTTTAAATCTTATGTTTGTGTGTTACAGTAATCACCGCAGCTTCGTGGCTGATTAACTCCGCTCGTTGCGTATCGGGGTTCGGTGAGTCAGAAATACATTTTCTTATTATATTTCAATGCTTTGTAAATGTCTTGCACAGGATCAAAAGAAAGTGTACAACGAAAAGAAATAGTTTTGATAAAAATTTTCATAGAATTTTGATAAAAATTCCCCTGGAAAATCTTGGAATTTTCAAGGAATGGATTTATAAATTTCGAGTGGACACTGATTATGTTTTTTAAAGTAAATAAATTACTTGTTCCATTTAAACAAACAATATTTAAATTCAAAGAAAGTACTGACAGAAATGTAAAAAATAATTTAGTTGTTCTGATTTTTAAAAATATATTTTTTCCATTTAAAAAAAGACGTGTTGCGTAATCACACTAATTCTTTAATTCTAACAAAAGGAACAAGCAAAAAATTTCTTCAGAAGTAACTTTTCTTTAATCGTTTAGCAATGCACACATTTTTTTTATTCAGATTTTTTTTTACTCGAAGAAACTTTTCTCTGAGTGAAATTTCTGAGAACTTTGAATGAAGTGCATTGCATCATTCAAAGTTAGATTATGAAAAATGTATTTGCGATTGAATATCTACATTTTCGATTAGCTTGAAATAGGTGATTATTATGAAAATAGTAACTATTCGAAATAGATAACGAATTATTTAAAACCGAAAGTAGGATCTGATTGAAATATTATCGTAAACATTTTCTCGTAGCGAAATTATTTAAACAAAAAAAATCTTTGTCTTCAGGACAGAGCAGCGCGTTTCTCACCTAAATCCTCATATCAGTTATTGATCCGTGGTCAATATTTTGAAATTTATTTCGAAATAATTCTTTACCTCTTTTTCCCGTAACATACGCGGAGCGATATCGTCGTGTTACGCAAGAAAGTTGTATCGCCGCACAATTCACATCGCGTACGCTGTATGTAGCTTACTTGCACAGGGTGACACGGAGCAAACATGTGACGACAGCCGTGTATACGCTTAACGTCGTATTTTATCAATTTTAAAGTCCGCTCGTGAAGATACGTGCGCGCAGCAGTGTGGAAAGGAGGAGAGACGTCTCGAAGGTGCAATGCCACGTCGCGATAGCTCATTCGATTTGTATTCACCGACCGTCATGCGTTTACTGTTATTCAAGGCGGTATGCCGCAACGGATCGTGCGCCTTTACATCGTGCAAATTCGATATTTCAGAATGAATTTCTGATGCTATCTGCGTAAATGCGTTGAGAATTAATCGATGTCTTAAAATCACTTTTTTAAAGACTGTTGTTTTCGATGTAGCTGCAGGAAAAGAGATTTTTTTCCCGTTTGTAGCTCACGGGTGTAAAAACACTTTATATATTTTGCATAATTGCACAATTAACGCACGATGTAACTAATGTTTATTATCACACGCTGTGAGGCACATTTGTAATTTAAATAAACATTCGCATCATCACTTGTTGATAATGCAGCCATAATGAATGGTCATTTATATAATCAACGAAGATATTAGAATGAGGCGAAGTTTCGCGAACGAAACTTGATCGCAAATACGAGCAGGAGGATGCCATAACTCGTGATTAGGCGGTTAATTACACTCGAAGGACGTGTTATGAATTACAGTGCGCCGCTGGTTGACGGTGTTAAGAAGGAGAAGGACAATAGTTTCGCGTGGAGAGGAGCAAATTCCCTTGGAACTTCCAGCGATTAATTATGTTTCGGCCATTGTCGCGCCGGAGAAATTGATTACGCGCTGATGACTGGTGACTCTACTAATACACGTACATTTCGAAATTTACCTGCGCTTCGCGGAGCATAGACACTTCAGTAGTAATCGCGTTAACGATTCCACAGCGGCGCGGAGCATTAATTGTTCTCCGGAGAACAATTGGAATCGCGGCGAGCGGCGCGGCGTGAAAAAAAGCGCGATTTTCGAGAGTTCTATGATCCGTTTAAATTGCGAATTTGCGGAACGAAGGCGCATCGAGGGCGAAATCGAACGTTACCGAACATAAAGCCATTAGAACGTTCGTGTTTCAAATTTATGCTGCTACGATATCGAAGTATGTCACAAAAGGAAATTAATGAAAGGAAATTTTGCATGGATAATTCTTCAACCATAAACTCGAACTTTTTTACAAATTCGACAAAATTGTCGAAAGAAATAATTTACGATCCTTACACAGAGAAAAAATTTATTTAAATACTTGCAATGAAATATTTACTTGCGGTATATAATATTTATTCGATTAAAAAAAAAATAGTTAAATTATATTAGCGATTCTTGTACTAAACAAATATTTATTTACATTTAGTAAATATATTTGTTGCAAGTATTCAAACAAATGTTTATTAAAATTTAGTAACTTTTTTTCTCATTGCATACACTGTTAAAAATGTTATGAAATTTCATGAACTTTTAATATACAGTGGTAAATGATATTTAAATCACTCGTAACTGAAATGATTTTTAATGTACATGTTAATGAAATTAAGTTTAAGTGAATTAAAATATATAAGTGTACTGAAATTTAATATACTTTTAATACAAACATAAATGAAACAATACAAACAAGTAAAACAAACGTTAATAAAATTTAAGACATTATAGTAAATGAATATTCATATACTACATTACTTTTCATTCATTACTTTTCATTTACGGGCTTGAACCAAGCTTCCTTTACATATTAATTAAAAGTCATTAAGAAATTTCTAACAGTGTATGCACAGTAAAAAATTGTGCGTACATGTGTTAAAATTTTCTTGTGTTACCACGTTTTGATTACTACTTCAATGTAAAATTAACATACCATAACTGATATGTTATTATTTTTATAACATTTTCATGTGTTACATTTATGTCAACTTTATAAATTAACACTTTGTGTATGTCTCTTAGAAATGGAATATTATTTTGAGTGCTTTTAACAAATTATTTCAAATAATCAACATGTCTCAAAGTTAATTTAACATGATTACGAACGAAAACGTTCTATTAACATTTCCTATGAGTTAAATGTTACGAACGAAAATGTTCTATTAATATTTCTCATGAGTAAAAATAAATGTAAAGTATGTGTGTCAATTACTTAACATTTTTAATTTGTCAATAAATAACACGATGAATAAGAGTTATTTTAACTTAAAATTTAGAGTGGACTTTCTGGGAAATGCAAAAATGTTAAAAATTTTTTACTGTGTATCAATCTAGAATTAAAGTAAACTATTTTCCATCGTGTTCTACAATTTAGAACACGAGTTACGGTAATGTTTCGCGGCGCTATACGGTAAACGCACGTGCCTGTGAGCAGTAAACGTTTTTTTTACGAATATCCTCACGAACTCTGCATGAAAATTTCCTTCAGGCGCCACGGGAAACGCCCGGAAAGCCCATGCACAGAGATTACGCCACTATTGCGTATCGATAGTGCGCACTCCCGCTTCCCGGAAATATTTCTCCCGGCGGTGATCGACGACAAAAATACGGGGACGGGGATAAAAGCGCGCGCGCGGAAACGCAGGCAGTTTTGCTGTATGTGCAATATATTTGCGATGCTGCACGCGAACCTGACGAGCGCGTACGTCGACCTGCGTCGTTAGTTCACACGGCTGACTTTCCGAGCGGAATCCACATCAAGTGCACCAGTTTTCCATGTTAGAACGCAAGAAAGAACGGCCTAATTAGAGTGCAACGAGGTAAATAACGGATAATAATCCGGCAAGTGTTTGCCAATTTTACGCGACAAATGGAGAATATGAGGGAGAGATCACTTTGTCGTGTTATTTTTGCGAAATAGCTCGCGATAGACTTCAGGACGGACAGATTTTTATCTTTATTTTATACTAAGGGAGAATATCTGAATTTTAAGGCTCGCAAAATTACCTTCGTTATTTTCCTCTTAGTTCTTGCACAGTATTAATATGCTGCGATGTAATAATAATATTATAAAATAGGCGATGCATCTGAAATTCCTTTCTCGAACACAAGCGCCACCAAGGATGCAATTACGATATAAATCGCATCATCACTACAATAGTTTATAGCGGATTAAATTTAACTTTGGATGAATGAAATTCCCCGTTGAAAGTAGAGGAATTTTCGGCTTCCTGTAACGACGTACTTTCACGATATATCCCGCGCTATATCGTCGGGCGATGAAACACGTAAACTTAATTTAACGCGTCTTACATTACGAGCGATAAGAGAGCTCCTCTTTCCGTAAAGTGCATCGAACGTTGGGTGTGGCAGAGATTCCAGATTCAACCGAGCGCTCGCGCATAATTGCGAGTTATAATTAGGCGGATCACTCGCGGCGCGCAATCGCGCGCGCTTTTGTGTAACTCGAAGCGAAGTTCGGGAGGGCGGAGAGGAAAGGAGGACCCAGGGGACACGGAAATTATTTGATGAGGCGACCGTTTGTTGACTGTACGCCGGCGAGCGAGAGCGCGCGCGTTGCAACGACCGAGACTTACGCGTATTTGCTAATTACACGCGTTGCGCTTTCATCATTCGTCACGTAGTCGACCGATTGAATTATTTTCGATACGTACATATACGCGGTTGACCGTGCTTATCCAGTTTGTTGCGCTCGTGCCTCAAACACGCCGTCGTTTAGTGTCACATTATAAATCGTGCAACGTCCCGCTCTCCGCCTTTCCCTCTCTCTCTCTCTCTCTCTCTCTCTCTCTTTCTCTCTCTCTCGGAGAAACAGATCACGAAAACAACTTTGAAAATTTACGCTTCTCTTCATCAATTAAAGGTGTGTAAAAATCTTTTGCCCATCTCCCTAAGAGAAAGGTTGGTGAAAACATTGATATTTCCACTACTTGACGCTGATTTACCATTAATTTACTTGTTTTTTTTTCTTCTTTTTTTTGACTTGCAAATTGTATAACTGACTCTCTGATCTCTGTATGCGATATGTTCACATATGTAAAACTAGTCAACTGATTTTTGTATTTACAAGGAACCGATCCGAGATGTCCACCTCCGATCTTGACGAGCTTTTAATATGTTATTGTACA
>QKQZ01001106.1:0-55902 GCA_003595255.1 Solenopsis fugax | reverse complement strand
TTTTTCTGACACCTGCGGTGTAAATCCCCCCGCGGCGTAAATACCGCAGTTACCCTATGTATTCTGAGGGATGTAATTTTTATTTCAACGAAAATTAGCTGTTAAAGATTGTTGAAGCTCTCAAAAACGTATAAAATCTATGTACCTCAAAATTTAGTTTCTATTTACTATCTTTTACTACGTAGATATACAATATTTATATTTAACGACTTAAATTGGCTAATTTTTTATTAATAATTCAGCAAGACGGTTTCATTTTAGTAAAATTATTTAGTAAGCGCGTAATTCCTTTATAAACTTCTGCTGAAATGCGTTATATCTTCATGCTGAACGTATCTATTACATTCTTGAAAGCATAGGTGCGATAAAACACGTTCTATAATGCAATCCACTGCCATTCATATGAATTCAAAGTAAATGCCGGCGCGCAGATTTGTTCCAGGATCAAAAGCGTCAGCACATTTTCCAACGAAAAAAGTATTTACGCAAAGAAAGTGACTTTTTATCCCTTTTTGTCGCTTCCGTCACGGTTCTCTCTTTCTTTCTCTCTCGCATTCCTCTGCTCGTTCGTTTCTCTGCATCCACGCTATCCCGTCAGGCAGGGGGAGTGCAATTGAAGGCAAATGCAATTCCCGATATTAGATTCGCCATTCGTTCTCTATTCGTATCCTGCGCCTTTTCTTCTCGTATTCCTCTTGTATTGAATACCGTTCACCAAGTTTGGCCGGTGAATTATCGGTCGATGTTTTCTGCGTGACTTTGCGAGAACCATCAACGACCAATCCCTAATACCAAACCACGTATAATAATCACGCAGTTTGATAGCCGCCAAAAAAAAATCCACAACAAAATTGCAGCAGGTTAAAATTCGAAAAATGTAATTAAAATTTATTTTCATTAAATATAATCAAGAATACTCGATTCTTCCGATAAAAATTTCACGAACTTAGAATACTTAAGAGAAGTATTCGCAAAACACTCATTAAGAGCAGCTTTTGATGCATATATACGCATTAATTTGATAGTACTTATAAATTCTATTTAAATGTAAAATAGTTTGTTGTAAGATATCTTGCGAAAGTTGAGGTAAATTTAATGCCCGCACAAAAATCCAAGTATGCGTAATAGCTCGAGGGAAACTCGATCGTGAGTCTCACGGTGCACCGTGATGTACGTGACGGCCCGTTACCCGTTGCGAAATCTATCGGCGCTAATGGATATACCGACATGTACAGCGGGCGGATATGCATCGTCACCGATTAACACGGTTCTATAAGCCATTTTTATCGTAAACTGTGTGTCCCTGTAGGAGCTTCCGGATCGATTTAACGATATTGCAATGACAGTTTTCGAATATTCCATTAACCATGAGTTTCCGGAGTAAGCGCGCTACCGGAGTAAGCATTGAAAAGTTGTCCATCACGCTTGTCCGTTGACATTTCTGTCGCTGCGACGATTCACAAATGTTTCCGTGCCGTATGCTAAGTAAATAACTATTAACTAAATAATAGTTGTGCTACTTGCTAAATAAACCATAAATTAGCTAAATAATAGCACGACCATTAACTAAATAAACAATTCATATGCAACGTTCTAGATATTATCATACTGTTTTTGTCACAGTGCAAAATATTTACATAATTTAATACAACCAGAATATCAAAATACACCCACAATTCTGCAAAACATCACTAAATTTTCTAAAATTTGAGGGAGAATTAACCACTAGCTAAAATGTCCCACAAATTACATAATTTCATTTGATTTCATCTGATTATTTCATTTTATGATAGATATTTTCATCTTATTATAGTTGTTTTCATCTTATTACAGATGATTTTACATGACAATTTCGTAAAGATTTCATAATGATTTCGGGGACACTGTCCCACGATTACATTAAGTGGTCACCCGCTTGCTAAAATTCTTAAAAATCTGGATTACATTATTCTTACTTCAAAGTCTATCAACTAGAATAAGCTTTTGCTGTGTGATATTTCTGAAAAATATTGTACGTGTAAAGCAAACTATTCGTATTTGTAAGTCAATAATATATACGCTTGCAAGAAATATAGTTCTGATGCACGTCGAAAGACGATACGAAACTGTCGAAATTGATGTTTCGCACGTCTCACACGTACATTCACAATCATGTCGATCTACCCTCAATTACACATGCCAACCCTGTCGCTTCAGTGCCATGCGAAACCTAGATACCACGCGTTCGTCATTACAAGGCGTCTATAACTGACCGTCAGCAGATGTGTTTCATGTAGCCGATACACAGAAAGGACGGTACGTTTAGTATTAGATAGACAGCTATGGAAATCACCAAATGCGACTTGAGCTTTACTGCGGCACAAAGGTTATCGCCGTAAACGTTCCGCGATACAAGCTAATGTTAAAAAATGACGACCGTTTGAGCTATAAAGAGGCATATACGGTTCGTTAACCGTAATATTAAACAACATAAAATGTGAGAACATAAAAAAAATATTACCGGACGCGTCCGTCACGTGTTAGTTTACATGCCTACAGCACGTTCTGAATACTTCCGTATATAGTCAGTTTATAATGAAAATGACTTATTATTAGTCATGATGTATATCGTAAAAGTTTATAATATATTAAAATATATATTAATTTAAATATATGCTCGGTTTACATGATTCGAATTACCATGAATATTAAATAATAAATATTAAATATTTGTCGATAAATATAAAGGATCTGCAAATTATTCCATTTATGTTTAAAGCGGGGAAATCGGTGCTGACAATGACTGACTTTGGTTTTAAAAAATTCTTTTCTTAATATTTGAGTTAATATTCGAAAAAGAATTTTTATTGTAAACATTAAATGTATTAATTTTTTTCATTTTACTCTCTATTGTATCATGATACATTATTCAATTAGAATTAAGAGCATACCATTAAAA
Source organism: Solenopsis fugax (assembly GCA_003595255.1). Lineage (NCBI taxonomy): Eukaryota > Metazoa > Arthropoda > Insecta > Hymenoptera > Formicidae > Solenopsis > Solenopsis fugax. The sequence goes on along the minus strand of QKQZ01001106.1, from coordinate 52,964 downwards.
ACCTGTACTTATATTAATTCATTTAAAATCACCTTGACATGAAAATATTCTCCTTCTTTCCTAAAATATCACTCTAAGAGAATAAGATAAAATATGAAATATCGAAAGTTAATCGAGGTATAATTTCGATTTTTATAAAAAAAAATGTCAGAATTTCGTATGTAGAGACATTACGTTTAATATCGTGTCGTTAACTCAGTCGATTTAACGGAATAATATTCCTGTCTTCTTAAATATTACTTAAATATTACTTAAATATTATTCTTCAACACTTAAATATTCTTTTTTACAGTGCGCCCTCTAAGGATGGATTTGGACGGAGTGGTTGGTCACGTCGTGCAGGGAACTAAAATTTTATTGCAGTGCAAGGTACAAGCCGCTCGACCAGCTGCTAATGTGACATGGAAAAACGGAACGCACCTCTTAAGCGAGAACAATGAAAGATTCGAAATGTTTGAGACGAAAATACAGGAAAATGTGAGTATAATAAACATGGAGGTACTGTAATTGTAAATTATGCAAGCAATTTATGCGTCCAGATAATTTCATTAAAAAAATTTTTTTGGCATCAATCTTATAGTCATCTACTTATGTTGTTTTCAAAATAGGACTTTAAAACCGATGAGTAAGGAAATTTTATTTATTACTTAATTATAATGCCACTTTAACATTCTAGTTCAAGATAGAACTATTAAATTAAATTTTATTATTAATTAAATTAATAATACCAAAGCCTAACAAAATTATTTTCTTCTATTCAGTGAAGAAAAGATAATTTTCAAAAAAGATTTTTCTACTCGCCAAACGCGTCCATTACCGAATAACGTGCAGAGAATTCCTGTTACAATAGGTTCTTAACAGGCTTGAATTTCTCGCCGACCTCACTCTGTCATTTGCATCTAAATAAATGTACAGGATAAGTATGTTTGGTAGTGCTCGACAATGAATGAGAGAAGCGTTTCGCGAAAGTTTTGATTCAGTTACTTACTCGACGAGAGCGTACAGACTCGCAAGTGCCATAGTAAACTTCGCGTAACTATCTACTACCGGGGAAATTCTAAATCGATTGGTACAGCACCTATCGTATATTTTAATTCCCATTTAACGTTTTTGCGGAGCAACAAATTTTAGTGTTCACCCCGGAAAAAGTGCGGTGGAGTCAAACCGAATTTAGAATCTAGGATGTTCGACAGTATATTGGTCGATGTACTTCTCGAGGCTTCTTTCCCAATTATCCAGTTTTTATCAGGCACGATTTAGATTCGTTTAAAGTAGAAATTTCGCGCGCGAAAAGATCAAATTTCCTACGATTTAGCCTTCCATTATTTAGTCAGGATGAGAATGATTGGACACACGCAATTGCTTTCAGCTCTACTTCGTAAAAACTACTGACGCCCGTACTGTAATGGAAAGATCTAAAAGATTTAAATAGAATATTAAATTCCGATGGCTGTCTAGTAAATAGAATACATTTTAAATTACTTCTTGGTTGTGGAATCGTTGAAACAGTTTGGAAATGAGAACGTCAAGGAATCGTCATTTACTTTCGAGTCACGTGGCACTGTTTTATTCTCTACTTGTAAAAAATCAATTTCATGCTCGAGCAAGTAGCTGCACGCGGCAGCGGTGGCATCGAAAAATCATTAGGCCTCTCTACATATTGTGTCGTTGCGCTATCGCGTATACGTATATGCATACAAAAGTCACGCAGCTATCATAAATCCATTACGGAAGTATCTGAAACTATAAAGCCGCGTGCACGCAAAATGACTGCATACGAGACTGCCCGCACCTACGCGATGCAATTAGTGTAAAAAAAGAACGTCGTCACGCTTGAAAATCGTAAGGTAGATAAAACGATGCTGTGCCTCTCGCTGACAAAAGGTTTTTTATGTACGAAAACTGTCTCTCGCAGAACAAAAACGCTCACGTCTATCAACTATCTCTATTGTTCCGTTCTCTTTTGCGTCGATGTATGTATGTATGTACACATAAACTAAATTAAAAATATTATGAAATATTATTATTATTATTATTATGAAATATCAAAAGTAAATTTGTTAAAATTTAAATTAAAACATTGAAAATCATTATATCAATATACATATCAATATCATTATATCAATTTACATATCAACAGTAACCTTTTGTTATCCTGTACTTAATGTTGCATCATATCTTCGCAAATAAAGGAATATATTTGCTTGCATTAATGTTAACATGAAGCTAATACGTTCGATATTAAGCTTTCGCTAATATGGAGCAGCGAGGTAACGCATGCACGACAAATTTAATTCATTTTACAGTATCAATTAACGATGTTTGAAGAAGAACCATCGTCTCGTTGCGTCGGCAAAGTTAACGAATCGTTATTAATTAAATTCAGCTCACATAATTACAACAATGATCGGCGTGTATCCCTAACATTTGCAATTCCATACGATTTGGATATCATAATTAGCATTGTTTACTAAGTGAGTCTCATTATGGAGCGAGCGAGACGATGCGGTTGAATCCGTTCAGGACATTGCATACGATAGCAGGCGGTATCTAGCGGCAAGCAATTACATGCCATGAATTCCTGCCGATATGAGCGTCACGTCACAACAGGATTAAGAGGATCACATTTTTAAGCTCGAGTACACCCTTTCGCGCGAAGTAGGATATTACAAGCTCAGCGGGAAATGGCTTTACAACAATTTCTCGACAAACATTATCTCGTGCTCTTCTGTACACTTTTGCGGGTTCTCCTAACAAATCGATTGACGCCACATTTAGGGAAGAACAGAACTTCTTGTTGGATTATTAATTAACTCTTAATCGGGCGAAGATTAATTAATAATTCAATATATATCTCGAGCATTTTAAATAAATTTCATGTTACATATGCTCACGTTCTTCATTTTCATATTCTTTTGAATAATTTCTTTCTTCTTAACGACTTATTAACCCTCAAAAAGCTTTAGCTACGAAATCGAATCGGTCGAGTCTCAGAGGCCCAGAGAGTATAACTTTTTTGCGATTTATTTTTGTTTTTTTTTTCCATTTTGTGCATGTGGCGTTAAGTTCTTTGATTGATTCAACGAATCTTGCCAAGCATAAGTTTTACTATCGTTTTCTAATATTGAAATTTGCATTTTATTTCAAAATTTATCTGAAGCATAATAGAGACTTTTGAAGCCGGAATTGCTCGATTACGTAGTTAATGCTTTCTGCTCAATTAAGCAGCCCAAGTTAATATAATAAGTTGTTCTTCAAGTTTCATATAATTTTAATGTCACCTTTTAATAACATAATAATCTGATTAATTGCTAAATAATTTAAATTAAATTGTATTTTTCACAAGATTTATCCTACATCAGTGCTATCCAATATTTGTTCAAAGTTAAAATATATCGGTGTTCATATCTAAGGCCATTTCTATTTCTCACTTTATAAGTATATCACTGAAATCAGACTGTTCACTATTTTTCAATGAAGAATACCCTGATTCTGATTTAAAAAGTAGATATTAATTGTGTACTTATATAAAACATGCTAGTATAAAATTATACTTTTATATAGGTATTATTACATATAATCAGGTATTTTTTATAGGTATTAAGAATAATAGTATCAAAATATTAATAATAATATTTTTAAAAAGATACAAAACTTTTTTGATGTGTATCATATCAGACTAGTCTCGTTTCTAAAAATGAGTGCGTTACAAGAAAGCAGGTTTGAAATAAAGAGTAGGAACGAAAATATATAGACATGAACACCGACACATTTTAATTTCAAGCCAAAAACTACAAAAGATGGACAGCACTGTTCTACTGATTAAATTATATTTTTCTTCTTAATTGAAAAAATTTTTAATTAAATTTTAATCAAAAATTTATCTCCAAAGTAATATTTAATTCGCTTAGAGCAACAGTTTTAATTTTTAACTTTACATAGAAAATCAAAAAAATAAAAATTAAAAACATAATGAGTATNAAAAAATAAAAATTAAAAACATAATGAGTATGCAAGGACTCTCAAAATTTAAACAATAAAAAATAATAACAAAGGCCAATGAGAGTCAGCGCGGATAACATTACGCAATAAAAGGAACTTAATACAATTAGATCAGTTTATTATCATAACAGTTCAAATTCAAACAACCAAACGAACGTTTCGACTCTCTTTCGGAGTCATCCTCAGCATATTAATAATCGCAAATAAAAGAAAAGAAAAATCTGGCCGACATCAGTCCATGTAGCAGAACGTAGTCGAGTCATCGTCGGTTGAAATAATAATGCAAGTTATTATTTTCTTTATTAATTTTAATTGATTTCTTTTTACTACAGAGATATCGTTAAAGGTATTTTTTATTACAATAATCATTAATATTGGGCTTTACTAATATAAAATTGATTTTAATGTAATTCCTTTGTATATGTGATGCTTTCAATTAGCATATAAATATAGAGACTTGATGAAATGCACAATTACTCAAAAGAAAGAATCTGATCACAAATGTATAACAAAGTATATATTCTCGTTACATATATCGATTTGTTAGTGCATTTTCAATTGCACTATGCAATTACAGATTATTAAAGTTACACGAAGTTCAAACTCGTGCTTGTAGTATTGTGTTACTTTTTTTCGCAAATTGGAGATTGATATAGAAATGCAGCATTTTTTGATGAATCACAGAGATGTTCAATAGCGATCAAAACATAACATAGAAATATGATAACGTGAATATTTTCAATGTACGAGTTAATTAAAATTCATGAAAACAGTTAAAAACTAATTGGATCGCTTTTATTTTTTCGCGTTCTATTTTTATACTTATTTTTAGAGATTTAAATTTCTGAGAATCTCCAACATAGCTGCATTAGGGTAAAGTTGCCTATTATGAGATACCTTTTTTTAAAAGCTTATAATTTATTTAATTTATACCATTAACTCCTATTTTTATATCCAAATTATAGTAAATATATTTAAGTTTCATCACCAAAAGTTAGCAATCGATAATAGTTATACTTTGTTGTATATGAAATTTTTTATCAAAATTGCCGATTTTGCTAATTCAAAAAAAGGGTTCCTAATATGAGATATAAAGGTTTTTTTTATATGAGATGAGTCTTATCCACTTGGACTTTACTAGGTTCAAATTAGGCTCCAGACTTAAAATCTAGTTGACCAATCAAATAGCTCTTTTGATACTCAAAAACTTTTGTACGTAACATTTTTCTCCAAAATCTATTTTCTTCGAGATATTTTAAAGTCTCAGTGCTAATGCTGAAGGCCATAACTTTCAAGCCTCATAATTCGAAAGTCCTCAATGAAAAGCTTTATTATAACATTTTGGAAAGTCAGAATATGCAATAATAAATGGGGATTTTTGTCTCATATTATGAATTTCACGCTTTGCGATTTCACGATCATCAAATCTAATATTTATAATTAAGCAAATCATCACATCCCGTTTTTTTTTTATTAATACGACTTTACTCTATCACTGCATGCAAAATTTATCATCAAATATTTGTTTATTTTATAATAAACAAGGTTTAAAGACTCATCTCAATAAATTTTGACAACATCCAATTTCAAAAATTTTTTTTTCAACGACTGCACGCATGATCTAATAATGAATTTTCTACTAAATAGATTTCATCCCTAGAGTAATAAGTTTATGATGGTACCAACCACATACGTTTATTAATGTAGCAGAAACCTCGCTACTTCATATTAGGAACCTATCCCATAATAGGCGACTTTACCCTATATATTAGATGTCCTATTTATTAATCCTTTTATCTTAGCAGAATAAAGTCGAATAAAAAATATATTCAGACCACAGATATACATAGAAAATATAAACCGAGCGCGAAACTTGAAGATCACGTAGAAAGAGACAGAAAACAGTTAATAATTGAAAAAAAGAGATAATTAAATGAATCAGATAGAACGAAATTCGACAATTTTCTCTTTTTTTCTATTTAATCTTCATTATTTGATTTGCTTAGACATGCTTGATGTATTCTTACTATTATTAGCAAATTCGATTGCACGCATTAATATATTGTACATTAAAGCCATCATACATAAATCAACATAAAGATAAATGATGTGTGATACGTCACTTTTATAGTTAGGATAGATTATTGTACAGCGGCTTTAATGCACCAGTGCGCACTAATCGATTTTGCTATAAATCCATGGTTTAAAGTTTAAACAAAAGTTTTATATGCATATTTTAGTCAATTTTATCATTTTTAAAATCGATTTATAAATCATGATCTAAATTATATCTGAGAAGGCTAATTAAATAATAATGGAGTCATGGTAATGTAATGTATGCTGTTTTATAAATATATTTAAACATTTTATCAAACTTAAATGTAACGATGTAGATATTCAAAGTTTTAGTATTCAATATCTTTTTCCACTAAATTATTTAAAACTTTTCTGTTCATAGGAGGACGGAACATTCGATACGATAAGTTATCTCGCGTTTACAGCATCAGTATACGACAACAGCAAAACGTTCAAATGCTACGCCGGGAATTCGGTAACTGATACTGAAGATTTGAGGCAAATGAAAGAAGCAACAACGATCGAAGTATTATGTAAGCATTACAAGTTGAGATAAATTAATCATTATTGACACCACCAATCCTTTCGCAATAATGTATTTTGTGATATTTTATCAATATGACAATTTTGGTTTCAATCTTTTTGCGATTTTATATTCTTTCACTCTATCTTAAGATTTTAATTTAAAAAAAATATACATATAATTATAATTTATGTGTACTTTTTAAAAAGAATAATCACAAAGAAGATGAGAGTTGTCATACAAAATCGAATGGGATTTATTCAGGCAAGACAAAATCCAGTAAATGTTCAATAATCTCACAAGCAAGAATCACATAATAGCTGATTCTATCTATATTATTTCAAAAGTAATAACAAGAGCACACAAATTGTAATCCGTAATTTTTAATAGTTGCAATTACAGTTAACAGCGTTAAAACAGCGACTGTTGCAACAAGATTGCATTGTTACCCAAAATTCACACATTTCCCTACCGCAGCGAGCATATTCTGTATCCACGGGAAACTGCGAGCTACAACAGCGGTTATTAACATTTGCATACACTTAGCCCTTATGAACTAAATCCTTTAAATAAATAACTCCACACACATACCCGTTCGCTATTCATCAGCATAATACTATGCAAATTAACATAACGTGGCAGCGCAAGCAATCAGTGAAATCTTAACACTGCTGTCGAATTAAAAAATTTGTGCCTTCCGCGATAAAATGTAAAGCGTAAAAATTTACACATAATTACAACAGGTAAAAAGTAGAACCGAAATTTCAATACGTAACCCATCGTTTTAAGTTTTAGTTAGGAAATTGAAATTAGAAGGAGATTGCGAAGGAGATTCAGTTCTACTATCTCTTTGTAAAGATTTCCGCCTATCTATATCTTTATACTCAAAGTCGACAACTTTCCGATGATAAATCGTAATTCTAGTAAAAATATAAAGATACATAATTGAAAATCTTTCAAGCTTTAATTCACGTTGCAAAAGTCAAAACAAATATGTTCAAAAGGCACGATTGAAAATTCTGAAATGACAGAAGTTAAAAAGTTTCATAATTCAAGAATATTTTTCGTTTGATATTTTTCATCTGATAAAATTTATCTTGCCTTTTTGAGATTGGCTCGTGCAAGTCGTGCAACGTTTACACGATTTTCCAATTGCATGCTTCAGTAGATCGATGATACGCTACAGACGAACTTTTGCTGATATATTTGTAAATGTTTTCACAATATTTTCTTGTGATGGAATATCTTCATTTTCGTAATTTTATTTCCTCGTTATCCATTAAAAAAAAAAAAAATACAAAATCTCCCGACCGATATTTACAACTATCAAAAAGAGATTATTCGAAAAGAGGTTACAACTAAAAGAATTAAAATAATTATTTTTCATTAAGCAACTAATTAGCAGAAAATTACTTCTTTTTATAATTCCACAATAACATTATATGTATTATAGATAATCTTTTTTAAGAATTGATCATTATGGATTTTTATGGCTTGTTTGACTCTAAAATCAGACATGTAGTTACGTCTTTTTCATCGAGGACGTGATGTCTTGATTACGCGAGTACGGAAACAGGCACAAAAAGAGATGAACGGTTGTGTATCTCCTGATGCTTCCAGTTACAGCGCGAAATGGTAGAGAAACTTTCATTTTGCAGCCAGAACGAGGACTACCCATGGATTGGAAACGAGAAACTCCAGATATCGAGTTTGGCACGTTTCCAGCTCTCCGACTTGTATCGTGACAGCAACTCTCGCGTCTATGTATTTAAGAGAATTTTGTTTTATATCCCCCTCCATTTTCTAGGACCCGCGTTAAGTGCATAATATTGTGACCCGAGAGCGCATCAAAAATTTTACATTTAATTTAAGTTTTGCCTTATCCATTTTGGACAGAAAGGCAGTCGTGAAGATAAAAGGGTCTTTACGGTTTTAGATATTGAAGAAAAAGAAGATTCTTTATTTCGTAAAAAAGTACAAAATTCCATTAAAAGCGCTTAATTCTTGAAATGAGACAAGTTTAACTTTTTATTCAACTGTATATTTTTATATACGTCACTTTTCATTAAATTATCTATTTCTATATTAATATGTTATAAAATATTAATTTAATCTTTCTGCGGAAAGTAAAATAAAATGAAAAAAATTTTAATCTTTGATAAACTTGACAACTAAAAAAAATTATATACGATGATATAAAAGAGTTATATTAAACTTATTTGCGTTTAGGTAAGATAAGAATTATCTGTTTTTAATTAAATAAGTTCCATTTACAGCTGTTATCTCATTTTCCTCTCCTTTACAGAATTTTCCATGAAAAATGTTTCATCTCTGCGGCTAAATCTATTGCATAGATTTTTATGATTTGTAATATTCATTGTTTTATGTTATAGATCCACCGATAGTTACAATGAAGCCAAACAACATGACTGTTAACGAGACAGACGACTTTATAATATTCTGCGACTATGAGGCAAATCCAGCTACGCTAATAAAGGTGACGTGGTAAGTGGCCATTACTACGTAAAGATATATACCAGCATGAATTGATCTTTTAGAATAACCATCGTTTTCGTGTGGGAATTAAAGGCTGGTTCTGCTAGATAAATTAGCAGCAGAGTTAAACACATTTTTGTTTTACCTACATCGCGCTTGTATATCTTAAAAAATAAGTTAATGGCTATTTCTTCGTTTCATCTTTGTCTCTTCTAATCGGGGGATGCAGGTTACGAGACGACGACGAATTAGTGTTAAACGAAGAACATTACGACGGCGGAATCACGGAACAAACAGCACTCACGGTGAAAAACGCGACTCCCAGCGACATGGGTTCTTACAAATGCATCCTAGAGAACAACGCCGGCACAACCACGTCGGATGACGCCGTACAAGTTTCGGTCTTTTGTACGTATTACAAGACAAATAACAGCCAATTTCTGAATTTAACATAAAAGCAAGTCGATGAAAACCGAAAATCCTCCGCGGATTATAAAATCCATATCGGAGTAATAATAAATCTAAATCCGGAAGAATCCTATTGTACTTTCGGCGAGACCTTATCTTCTTATTTCTCGCGGCGATAACTTTCAGCGAAGCGCAGTTCATCCTTTTATTAGAAAACGACAGCTTCATTGAAAGCTACGCGATTACATCGGGAATAAAGTTGGGAGGGAGTTTGGCGCGCGACGTACTTTCGAACTCGCGCGAGATTTATACCGACGCGGCGTATATATATATATACATCACGTTTTATCACGACAGATAAGCCGGTGGTGGAGGTGATAATGGATCCGGAAACACCTGTGAACGAAGCGGATCGTCAGAATGTTTCGTTAACGTGCGAGGTCGACGCCGGCAATCCGGCGATACTGACAGCCGTCCGTTGGTATTTGGACGGAGATCTATTAAAAGAACTTCCGGACTGCTCGAGGAACAGCACTGCCATGACAGCAAGCTCCGAGGAATCATCGGCATTCTGTGACATCGATCCTAGCAAACTGCTGCTGGAATCTGTCGGTCGCACCTTCCACGGCAACTACTCCTGCGAGGGGAAAAACGAGGCTGGTTGGGGGCTGGTCTCACCAAGCACGTCTGTCATAGTTTATTGTAAGTCCTCTCAGTCACGTGTCATTCATTCGTTTTACGGGGTGATGGAAGAGAAACTGACGATGCCTATTACACTTTCAGCCATATAATACACGTTATATCCATTATACGCGTGTTTTGAATTTCATACGTATTTTCCAGCAATATAACACAAACAGAAATCGTATATTTTTAAAATTCTCACTTTACATTGTCAATAGAAACTGAACTATGAAGAACTAATGATCTTGAGCTTGCACAACATATTATCAAATAACACATTGTAAGAGCGGTTATTACTCGCCACTAATTGCTGTAGCGGTGTAACGATAAATTATCGATTGCGGACTTTATCTTGCATATATACGCGACCGATATCGTTTACATGCAATATCTTATTACATTAATCGGATAATATTTAGCGTGAATATTAGTTTCTCTCTCTCTCTCTCGCTCTCTCTCTCCCATCCCCACATCCTGCAACCCCTGAAACATTTCCGCAGATAAGCCCGGCCCGGCATCGATAACGTACGAACCTCGGCAAGTGGTAAAGAAACAAGCGTTATCCATCACATGCTTCGTTTTGGATCCCGGCCGACCGAGGGTGTCGGGCTTCAAGTGGCTGCGCGGCTGGCACCGACTTCCAGACGAGAACGAAGCCACGCTCTTCATCGAGTCAGTTAATTTGGAAACCGAAGCGAATTTCACGTGTCTGGCTTACAACGAGGCCGGTGACGGAGAGCCAGCCACAACGTTTATCGACGTATCTGGTGAGTGACATATGCCAATGCGTCTAAAATTGTATCCAGCAATTATTGAATTTCATGGAAACATTTCAGACTTCGACAATATTTAAGAATTCCATTCATTTTGTTTACTACATTCGAAGCGTATATTTTGATCAAAATTAAATTTCGAAATTTTGAGTGAAGCTTTGGATTTGTAGTTTATGCATCCACAAGCTAGGTGGTATTTTATCTTTTATTCTCTATCGAATATTGTTTGATATAGCCAATATAGTGCAGCCAATGTCTATTCTCACGATAAAACACTGATGTAAACATTAATATTTTATATTAAACGAGCGCTCTCTTCTATTCCAGTACGCGCGGCATAATAGATCGTCTGACGTTTCTCATAATTATTGAATGACAAATCCCATTATGTTTAACCGAGAGTTATCGCTTCTCATTAGCGGCCCCGACGTTCATTAAGAAGCTGCACTCGTACCGCGGCTACGTCTACAACTCGCCTAACGTGAGCATCATGTGCTGGGTCGAATGCGCCCCGATCTGCAGTATTTCCTGGCTGAGGGATGACATTCCCATGGACTTCACGAAAACGAATCGATACTACGTGTCGAACGTTTATCATCCGCCTGACCCAAGGACCAACGACTTCGAGAGCATCCAATCGACCCTCGTATGGAATCTGACGGTCTGGCCGAACGGTCAGCTCGACCGTGCCGAGGATAACGTCAAATTCACCTGCAAGAGCAGCAGCAACGGGATCGGAGCGGGCGTGGAGAGTAGTACTCACTTTCATGTCGAGTGTACGTTTCATTCGAATCCTTCTTTTTTTGCGCGCGACGATATCTCTACTTGCTTACATTCCATTTTATTACATTCCATTTATTTAGCAAGATTGTGGAAAGAATAAAGCTCTTCTTCTTCCGCATCATAAGAAAGAATTCTTTGGACTTGATATTATACAAGTATAAAAGACGTCTGAGACTTTAATTTTTATTGTGCGTATTGTAAATATAAAATAAAACGAGAGTTTCTTTAAAGTCATTTCAAGAACATGAAAAAATATTTCTACAAATTAGAAGAAAAATATACAATCAAATAAGACTTTATAATTTTTTTAATTTAAAATTATATCGCGTAAACGTATAGAAACATACAATATAGACAATAGATGACTAAATTAAATTTTTTATTCAAGTCGCTCCGGAGGATATTACAATATCGAAGAAGATAATCAATGTAACAGAGGATACAAGACCGGGAACAGTCGAGTGCAACGCAAAGGCACGACCGAAACCGAATTTCCGATGGTTCCGTGAAGGATTCGTCGATACCATTATGGAAGGCCACGTCTTTGACTTGAAAATGCCAGTACCACGGCGTAGCAATGGCACTTACTACTGTGAGGCGTCGAATCGTCATGGCTCCTTGAATATCTCAATGATCATGAATGTACAATGTACGTTCGACTTTTCGCATCTTCAGATTTTCAAATAATAATAAAAAAATATCGAGTTTCTACATTTGTGCAGTTTATAAAAAGAAACATATAAAATATACTTAAGTTTGCAATTCATTTCTCATCTTTCATTATTCACTTCTTAACTGAAAAAAATCGCATAATTTTATTACGAAAAAAGAGAGAAATATTTATTTTATTTCTGTGTCTAGATTCCATAGTATTTTTTTTTTAATACAACATTTTGAACCTTTACGCTCATTTTTCTCAAACTGCCATTATCAATCCATCGTCCTTTAAAAACTGATCTCAATTTTCTGCTCCGAACTGCCGACGTCTAATGGCGATGCCATATTTTCCATGCAGTTAAACCAGAGTGCCATATAGAGAAAGAACGATTCGAGGGCCAGGATTACGTCGTTTGCTCAGCCGACGCCAACCCGAAAGAGACGGATTTCACTTGGTCACTGAAGAACGAAAACGACACGTTGGAGCAGGTCGCGGAAATGCGAAACGGAAAAAGTTACATGCTCCTCGATACTTCAGTCACTAACTTACGGACGTACGTGTGCGTGGCGAACAACACAATCGGCCATTCCGTAGCGTGTGAACGCAACATACCAGGTTGGTACAATGAACTTTTCATTCATTCGCTGATATCGCGCTTATACTTAGAAAAATAGCAACAATATTTTTCGAAATACTTGAGCCTGGATTATTGGAAAATATAGTCGTGTTTCGAAATAATTTTCATTTCTGTGAATGGAAATGCGAAAAAACATGCGAAAATATTATCAGTGTAACACAAAAACTTCTTCGTAACAACCGTGCTCAGAGTTTGTAAATTTGCATTATATGATTGAAAACTTGACTAAAAAAAAAAAAGAAAACTTGTTGACTAAAAACAGAAACAAAGGTTTTCATTATCGTGAGAAACTTATAAGTCATAAATGGATTTCATGCCTGTATACAAAGTAGGATATTTAAAGCATTACAAGCTATTATGCCTGAAACTGCGTATCATAGCAGAAAATGTTTCGGACAAAAGTTCTTTGGTTTGAAGAAAAAAATAAATAATATTAAAATCAATTTTCGCGAAAAAAAATCGCGTTTTTTTAAATAATATGAATCGTCATTTTTTTAATGGAATTATATATTTTTCTTTCATATCATTCATTTAACTTATTTTGCATATAAAAGTATTAAGGTAAAGTTACTGAAAAATCAATAACTTGCGAGATATTTTATACTTTATTTTGGTATAGCCCGACATAAAATGTAAAATATCTCGTAAACAAATAATTTTTTGATAATGTACTTTAATACTTTTATATATAGAATAATAAAATAAATCAATTAATGTAAAAAAAAACTTGAAGCGTAGTTTCAGGGATAATTGTTTGTAACGCTTTAAATGCTCCATTCTGAATATAAAATAAAATCGAACCTCTATAATAACTTCAGACGTGAAATATAAATTATAAAATCTACAATAAATCAATATATTCTTACATAAATGTCGTTAAGACTACGAATATTTCGTAATATTAATTTCTTTATTCGCCGCGTGCGTATTCAATAACTATTTGACATTTATAATGCATTTACGTAATCATCTATGTAATCGTTTAACTAACAATGAGGCTAATAACTTTTAATCTGTTAACCTCAAATATTTAGCAGAGTTTGTCGATTTACAGCCCACCATGGAACTAAAAGTAAGTTGGGCCTTATCACTTTTTTACGTATATTTTATATATATTTACTATATTTGTGTTATATGTATTATTATTTAATAGATATCCAATACATATTGCAACAAAAATATATAAATGTTTTCGTATTTTTAATAAAAATTTTATTTTAGTTTTAAACGCAATATGATGTATCGCATTACACATATCTGCGCTGAAAAAAATATTATAGATATTTTTTTGTTTAGTATCAACAGTTTAGTATATTAAAACAAAAATGTTTTAAATTTAAATTTTGTTTCATAACGCAAGCAACAAATTCTTTTATAAACTAGTTGATTTGAAATACGATACCGTTCTTTTCGGTTAATATAAATTATACTAATTTTTTTTACTACCCTTTTATTTCAATGCACAATTTCAAACATTTTCTCCATAGTGTTAGCGATACTTAACGTATGTTTCTGCAGCAAAAGTTGACATCTAGATAAATTAAACAACTATTTTTCGTTGCTTATTATAATTTTAAATTTTTTGTATCTTGATAGATCCCAAAATACAATAAAAATCCTGATAAAAAATTTTTCATATATAATTATATATCAAATATGTTCATACATAAATATATATAATTATATATAATTATATATTCACTCAACAGATATTCATAGAATATATGAATGAATATATAATTATGTATAATTATATATAACACATTTATATATGGACATATTTTATATAATATAATTATATATGAGAAAATCTTTTTTCCGAAATGTATCATTATCCTTATACATATCCTTTGCACATGGTTATCGATTACATTATACAACCTATCGCATTACAGGTCATATACCTTGGTGGCATCAATTGGATGGTAATCTGCTACTGATTATTATCGTAGTGGCGGTGGTCATGATACTAGTCCTAATACTAATCTGCGTGGCCATTTACATCGTGTGCCGACGGAAACGCAGCCAAATGAAATGTAAGTTATCTCTAATATATTATGTTGTTATCTGCGATCGTTCGCTCATCGCAGTGATTTGCATGATGTAGGTCGTATGAAATGGGATTTCTTCCAGCCCTTTTCGTAAGGAATCGATACTTATGTTCGATACTTATGATAGTTATTTTGATCAGCGTGAGAATATAATGCAATTTCTAAATTCTATCATCTGATAATAATTTATTTTATTGCATCTCTCTTTCAAGAAATTTAATATTTCATATCGGAATCTGCGTTATATTTGCATATAAAATACATTCTTGATAGGGTTCGAAGAAATCCGATCCAATGGCCTATAACTGTCACCACAGTTATATTATGATGATCCAATGTAATCAATATACGTTATATGTTACATCTGTACATACGTTATATTCAATATCTATAATTAAACATGGAGTATATATTTGTCACTTTAAATTTATAATTAATATAATTAATACAATTGAAGACACAGAAAATAACGTTGCAAACGATGTTTCTTCCGTATAATACACTCTGACGATATACTTTTTATTATTTCCACCAATAAAATGTTGTGGTATCGCTGTGTTCACATTCTTTGTATATTTCGCATTAATGTACAAAGTATTTTTCCACGTAGTTGACACGCCAATTATATCTTTGAGTTTTTGAAGTTGTTAACTAATTACTTGCGCCCACTTTATACATATTTGTTTGAGAATTTAATTCAATTTGACAAAGCTTCTTAAATGATGATAACGAGTAATGGCTTGAATCATGCGTAATTGTAAGTATATCAAAGTTATTTCAATAAATTATTTAAATCTGCAAAACATTTATTAAACTGATTTAATCATGTAATATTCGTATATTTGCAGAACGAGTATATTATTCCAATAAGCATTTTGTTTTTGACAAGTTTCTGTTAATCCACTCCGCGCAAACAGATGTAGATATATTACACATTATATACAATATTGTATTACCTTACATAGTTTACGCTAAGTAGAATAAAAGCATGCTCACTATTTGATATCTTTGTAAGTAGCTAAACAAAATATATATGAACAATTAAAAAGAAACACATGCATTACGCTGCTATAACGTTGGCAATTATTAAATCAATTTTAATAATTTTCCTCTGTTATAAAATGTAATGTTATACAATATAAATTACAGTAATACTTTGCAGCATGATGACATTAATTCTTATCAGAATAATTTAAAAAATATCTTAAATTTAACAAAAATTACACATATTAAATAAATGTATAACATAAAAATAAATTAAGCAACAACATGTATGTAATTTTTTTATATCCAATCCAAATCTGTAATAATTACAGAGGAAATAAGTAGAGAATAGTCTTAATATGGATTAAATCTGAGAAATTAATCACAAATTAAAGAACTTTTCCAATTCATAAATTAAATTTATTTTAAATTAATACAATTTATTATTTTTCTGAATTCATTTAAAAATTTTGTACACATTGATTTTCGACAGAACATGATTTTACATGTTATTTTAATTAGAAAGAGAATAATAACATCAATAATGAGATCTAATAATAAGCACTCTCTAAATCGGAATCAGTGTATTATTCACTGAATGACAGTGAAGAGTCTAATTTCAATGTTATAATTAATCAATCAGTGATCTGTGCATTGTTTCTCAGTGATAGTACACTGATTCCGGTAAGTGAAAATACCCACTCTTCATAATCACTGAAAAACAATGAATAGTTACTGATGATTACAGTTACAAGTATAGCACTGCAAATCGATAAGATTTTACTGATTCAGATTTCAAGAACAGTGACACTAATCTAATAATAAACAACCGGTATTAATTTTTATTAAGTCATTTTTCCGCTATTGTAATTAAAGTGTTATATTATAAATAAAATATTATAATAATATAAAATCGATAATTTTAGGTTAACAACACAAGCTATACTTATTTAATGAGTCTACTCTTTAGTCATTTACTATTGATGATATTTAATATTATCGCGCGTAAGAATAACCTAGTAGACAGCGATAAGCATACCAAGTCTTTATTCGTAAATATAATATTGTTTAGTAAATTATTTCACGAATTAAATTTATAAAAAATATTCAAGTATAATAAGGTTGATATTATAGTTAGAGAGATCGGAATCTATTTTCAGTACTGCCTTTCACAACTGCCACTTAAAGTTAATCCATAATAATTGCGGAAATGAGTACGTTTGCATTTCCACTACTAATTATTTGCTAAAGTTTTTCATCTCGTTTCCAATTTTTTCGCGATTATTATAATTAATTGCATGTAATTCTAACAATATCACTTTTGCAATACAAAAGTAGACATTCGACAAACTAAAATATACGGATTAATCATATAATAATAATATTATTAAGTTATTCAAATTAATATTATAAAGCATCAATTGCTATGCGTTGTTTCAGTGCTTCGATATTTATTTGTTTCAAATAATATATTTGGATATTTTACTATTTTTAACATATCTTTTAAATACTTAAGAAACTTCCGGCATAATATTAAATTTTTGCTTTGAAAATTACATAGTTCCAGCATTATACAAGAAAGTAATTTTATCTTACAAATTTTTTTCAAAAAAAAGAAAAACTCATATAAACTTCATCCATAATTAATTGACGTTATGGCAGCGAGCATGCATTTGTTCAGTAGTAGTTTTTCACTAACACGAAACTGATTCGTTTCTGCTCTACTTTTTAATTTGGACTTGCTAAACAAATCACAGACACTACTCGGGTGGTCCATCTGGAGGAACGCGAACAGTAAGTACAAACCGCAGCACACTGCGTTTTATATTTGTTTTTTTAGTTAAAAAAATCGGTCTTAATTCACCGGCATTGGGCTTCATTAGATCTGCTCGCATCTAGATGCAATATGATGGAAAAAAGCTGCTAAATTGCCAAAGTATTGAATGCATTTTTCAAATTATAAAACGCATAGCTCACTGTAATTAGATAGAATGCATGGTATATTATTACGCTTGTACATAGCATACTGTATTAAAGTATATAGTTTGTAAATTATTATTGTTGCGTGAATTTTTCGTAATAGAAGTAGGTGCATTCCATCGAACGACTGTAAATCCTAATAAACTTCCTAAAACTTTTTAAATAAGTTCCCCTAATCGATACGCTTTAGAAAAATTAATAGCTCTTATTTGTTAATTAATTACATTATACGGCAGAAATAATTAGGGCAGAATAGAAGAATCACATGTATCTTGCATGTATTCCGCGAATTAAAATAATTACAATTATTTCCATCTAAAATTTCGTACGGTAAAGGTATAAATTATAATAATAATACTTTTAATACATTTAATTTTATTAATAGTAACTAATAAACGTGTTTATTAAAAATAATGTTTGTAAAATAAAAATATTATCCTATTGCATAATTTTTTAAATATTTTTATTTTATTATAAATATTTAATTAAAATACGGCTTATAAATTTATAGTGTTTGCAGGAATTCGTTAATGAATCAGCACGATGCAGACACAAAACACAAATACATGCAAATACATATATGCAAACATTACACGCGTTATCGTCGAATAGATTGCACACTGGAATGTAATCACCGAATTACATATTTACTTAATCATTTCGTCAGACTCATTCCAATATTAATCCTTTGTATCACACGCCAATTTGTCGCTTCAACGAATAAGATTAATTTGCGATAAAGTGCTACAGTGATCGATGAATGCATAAAGGATAACTGTAGAATAGCTGGTTCCGTTGGTGCTCACATACACGATACGATACACCAAGTTTGTCTCCGATCTGAAATCTCGCTGGAAGTGATCCTCTCTCTCTCTCTCTCTCTCTCTCTCTCTCTCTCTCTCTTTCTGCACGCCTGAATACATATCCTATTGCATAATTTAACGACTACTTCCGGCTTACAATAGTGTACTGTCAACTTGGTACGAGCAAGGTAGGTAGTTAGTTGTTCACGAGAACGAACGGGATGTTCTACACGGCGCTCTTTCACGTGCCGCAGTTACCGTGTGCGGCGTGTAACTTCTTGCATAATTCAACGAATAGAGCTTGTAATTGTTAATACGGCTTGTAATGACCATGCTACATTGCCGGGGATGTCTTTAGAACTGCAAGGTAGGTGAAGGGTTGCACGGATTAGAGTAAGCATTTCCAGGAAGTCTTGTCGATCTTGAGTGCCGCCAGCGAGGCGTTTTAACAAGTTTAAAACTGCAACAGATCACGTAACAAAACGAAATTGTGTAACGCAATTGCAATTTAAAACCCGTTTTATGCGCAAAAGGGGCGATCGTGTAATTAAAGCTCGTTCGTGTAAACAAATTTTCTCCGCAACTATTTATGAAGATTAAAATTATCTTATTTTTCTCCCTATCTATAACCTATTTATTCTAGGAGTATAACCTTTTATTGTTTGGAAAATTGCGCTGCAACCTCCTTGCAACGTTATACAAGTTACGTTGCTACAAAGAAGCGGTTGGAAAATATTTTTAAACGCCAACGCTCAAGGCCTCTTTGTTACGATATTTTTAGAAAGAATGCATCCGCATTTTTGCCGTACCTCTCTTTCTTTTCCTCTCTCACCAGATCTCCCATCACTTGCGCAATCTTTCTGATACACATAAAGATATGGCGACGCACCTTGTCATGCAAGTCTACGAGAGAGCTGCGCATCGAGTTTACATTTAATTTAGTCCTTTCGCTTATCGATGTTGATTCTACTCGGAATATATTACTGTATTTCTACGAAAGTTTACAAAGAGTCGTTTGTAACGAGTGCACAACGGGCCCGGTCGCCGTGCGCACAACAAACACATAGTGCATTCCATCCATACGAGGTCAACTTGATTAAAAAAAAATTACGTCGCCGTGCGGAAAACTGCTCGATAAAACAAAACGTACATACGTATTTATTCTGCCGCCGCGATCGATCGAGACGCGTCCGGTGATGTTTTATTGTTGAAGCACTGAATGCAACATTATTCAACAATCGTATTCTTCGCGTGACGGAGAAATGTCGCGTGACTCGCAATGACAAAAGTGTGACTGCACTGTACAAATTGTTTCTCCGGTTCTAAACAGGACGTAGGACGATGCACTCATTCCTGCATGGCATTTAAGGACATGGGAGAGAGAAATCTTTTCACAGTAGATCGAAATTGCACGAGCACAAGGTATGCAGGTCAGATTATATCTTCTTTGAACGAGCATTAGCATAATGAAAAACAATTATTCGATATTGAATCTTGGAAAAAATACGTAAATGAATATTGTTGGAAAATAATATTTGGTTGAAGTGATCATGATTACAGAATAAATATTACGATAAAATCTCTTTAAAAAAAAATCAATTTGTCGCTTTTTTCTAAATCACTGCTGGCTTTTTTAAAAAATACGTATTCCATATGAAAATGTATTTTAAATATATGTATTAAGCGAAATTGACTGTTTCGTGTTACACAGTTCGCCCCCCCCCNNNNCCCCCACACACACGCCAATTATACGGCTGCGTAATCGGAGCAAACATTAAACGACTGCACGCGCACTCTATTTCGTATAACGAGCGAGCGATAATTGTTCCATTTTCTGAATTAGGGCGATTTCATGGTTTAACGTGTACACCTTCATTGGTATCGGCCGATCCCTGGAAATGCGCAATTTCGCAATCACATCGTAACTTCTTCCCGTGCCACTCATTTGTCACTGCACCGTGATAAATCGAACAAGAAATATGCTCACGTATGGCATCGTGATAAGTCCGTTTTGATGGATTACTGCCGCACTCATATCAGTGCATTTGATACACGTGCACCGAATCTCGGAAGGTATGTCGCCGCCGCATGCCGTCCGCATTCGACAAATTATTTCAGATAGGCTTAAAGGTATCCCCTCCCAAGCCAGCCCGATTTAGCGGATACGAGTCATTAAATTAGTTCCAATACAGGCACGTGCACATCGATAATTGCCGTCCACCGAGAGAGGTTCGATCTACGGGCGATGTAACGTGGCGCTGCAACAAGCTTTAAACGGGGCGTGCAATAAAACTGTAAAGTGCTGGAAAGGCTTCAAAACGGCAAGCGAAAAGCAATGGCGTAACCAAAGGTTCCGAAATGAAAAAAAGAAGAAAGGAATAAAAAGAGGCGAAAGTAAAAAGGATGAGAAAATGAAAAAAAATGGAGGAGTGAAAGAGAATAGGAACAATGAAAGGGTAGAGAAAAGGTAAAAGGAAAGACAAATAAGATATAAAGGATAAAAATGACAGGAAAAATAAGAAACAAAAGTGAAAAGATAGAGTGGGATAGTGACAGAGATCGACGTTGTCTGAAATAAAGGGTGAAGGAACCTTCTCTAAGTTCATCTGCCGGAAGGCTTCGTGAACCTTGGCTACGTCACTGGCGGGAAATATACCGAATGGAAAATGTCGTACGACGATTCGTGCCAGAGCAATCGCAGTTTCTCGCGATGCAATCTTTTATACCTTGCGCGCGCTTGACGGCGATACTCGACGACGCTTTCCCGACCCGACTATTCCCGACGACATTTTTCTGCCATTCCCTTGAGAACTTTGTTCCGTCGTTCCGAAATTTCGCGTGCCAAGGTTTCACGTGCAATCTTAATGGCGATGCAGGTTTGATTTTACGAGTCGCGTAAATTTACCGATTTTTCAACATTTCGTGTAAAAATTACGAAAGCTAATTATAATTTTCCGGGGGATTCCACAGGATTATTCGTGTCCCGTGTAGCTGCGTAATTTTCAATATCGTTTCTGTATACAGTTCAAGTTTAATGCTAGTCAACTCTGCGACATTCGTGAAATTTACCGCAAAGATTTATTACAAAGATCTTAACTTATTCGAGAGAATTTATAATCGGATTAAAACGCGTATTGTTGTACCGCGCTTCTTACAGTATAATTAGCATAATTAGCTTGCTTAGCAGCACTAATTATATTCCGGACTCATTACACACGCAATGTCTAAAGCGTATGCAATGAAATAAGGGATGGAATCCATTAAGATCATATCTTTTATTTCTCAGATTTACGTAAATACATTTTCGCTTAATCGCCACAGCTTATTTTAACGCGGATGAATTTATTCACAGGATTCAATATCGATCAAGCTTCTGCTTTACCAGAATTTCCTTATTTCGCGAGTAGGAAAGAAAGACAAACGCTCTTGTAGAACTACGGCGGGGATTTCTCCACAGCTCCAAAGATTTATATCCGTCTTTAGGTCCTCTGATCCCGCCGGAGACACGACATGCCACGCAATGTTCCCCATTTAGATAATGTAATTCGGGATATATGATAGCTGAATGCAAGAAATGCAGCATTGTTTCTTGAAAATAAAGCATCACCGAGACGCTTAGAGAGAAAATTTTATTTTACAGATGGATTACTTTGATACAAAAAAGTATACGTTCATTTATCAAAACTTTGTGGCATTTGGTTTAGAATATAAAACGGTATACTCTTGTTCCAAAAAAAATTGGTTAAAAGAACATTATTCATTATCTTGCCAAATGCAATACGCTTGACCGCTCAGCAACTGATTTATCTTTCTATCCGCTCTCTCGCTTATTTGATCTTTCGTCTCTCCCGTTCGCGCAGCCGTCAACTTCACTCGACAACTCTTGGGTCAAGTGGGGTAATTGAGAGTCTTGAATAAATGGGACAACGCAATGATTTTCTAATGACAAATTTAGCAGATATTATTTCGTAAAGATTGTCAAATTGCTCTTAAATGAATACTCAGAATCTCTGTTAAAAAAGAAATTTGGAAAGCAAAAATATAAGTTTAGCTTTTTTCAAAATACGAAAAAAAGTTTTGCTGAAGTATCTGAAAAGTTAGCTACAGATGTGTAAATAAATTGGATCGTCCGATAAAATTATTTTCAGATCTGCTTCTAGCTAGATAAACTTTTATGACAGGTATTTCAGCAAAGCCATTCTATAAAAATTTTTAATACATCCTGCATAATTTGCGTTCGTGGAAAATACGAATGAAATATACGAAATGTCTCTTTACGCGTTCAATTTTACGCGTTGCACCTACTTTGAAGCCTTCTCGGGTCAACGCTATAATGGGTATCTCATTTATCATTATAAGGTCGACTATAATGGATACCCATCTCCCCTCTAATTTTATCACCGAGAATTCACTGCGTCGTCCCATTTACCCGCTCGGCTCAATTATCCTATATGACCTCAATCGTTATACAGTCCAGACGGTGGACCGCCCAGTCCGACGGCATCCTCGCACTCGGTGCAAAGCCCGGTGCAACCAACGCCGGCGCCAAGGTGGCCCTTGAAGCCGGGCGTGCTGGTGCACATCAATCGAACTCACAGCTTGCGATCCGGCTTGAGCGTTCGCACGAACGAGGCTAATCTGCGTAACGAGCTAGTGAGCAAACACAACGACGAACCGCTCAAGCAAAGGTTCCTCGACGAGACGTCGTTGTCGTCGACCGGCCGTAACCCGACGCGGACGGTATTCCGTCGCGGTAGGAAAGATCAAGCCGCGCAGAGGACAGCCAGCATGACCAGTCTGAACGAGGACGGTATGCTCGCCCGGACTAACAAGATAAAAGCTATGTTTGGCGTACAGCTCAAAGAGCAGGCCACCCTACCTGGTATATCTAGAGAAAAGACAGGTAAGAGCACTAGGAAAGGAATCGAGCTATTTACCCGCGACTTTGCGAGGTGTCATCCGACCCATTTGTATTTGCACTAACTACTTGCTTGCCTAGAAGTCGTCGACCTCTTGTGACATTTTTTAATTTGACACTTTAAAGCCTTTTAAAAATGTAAGCTATCTAATTTATTTTTAATTATTCAAAAACTTGAGAGATAGATGTATAACCTCACACTTTAACGAATACAAATATTTGCGAATGCAAATAAATTAAACAAACGGCTCTTCCGCAAGTCAACCAAATATACTTCTGACCTGTTTCATGTCACATATTTGCATTATTCACACAGTAACAATAACGATCGTTTTATCATCTTTTTATGTGAAAAAAATTACGCTTTCGAATCTGATGACTGTATTGTCAACTTTACAAATAGCATATTTCATCGATATCTTTGTTACGCGGTATTACTCAGTTATATTGGTTTCACCGATATTTCAGAGTATTGATTTTACTGAACGCATCAGTTGGACTTCTTTTCGTATTACTCTCTACAGTTTTTTTTTCTCCTCGACTGTCGTCACGGGTAATAGTAGACTCTACTTCTCCATCATTATCCGTGACTTTTCCTTCACAACTTTTTACGAACTTTTACGTTAACGTTAACATTTCAGTTAATGCAAAACATTGCTACTGGAAAGTATGTAGTGCGTGTTTTCTACGTACATCGCAGACGACTTTGATGCCTCATTAAGCATATAGCTGCGTATGTGGCATGTAATTAACTCTCTAACTTTTCCCTGCGCTGATGTCAGCAGGAACTTTATGTTCCGGGGAATGTTCAACCTTAGTACGTCGATGTTTATTCAAAAGCATTATTCACAAGCAAAAAATAAGAATATTCGAAAATAAAATTTTAAATCCCGAGGTGCATGTTAAAGTTAAACTGAGTTGTAAACAAATAAGTGTGTGTTAATATAAAATGTACATTAAATATATTACTCTAATTAATTTAATACCAAATATACACTCACGTACTTTCCATTAGCACAAAAGTACATTCAATGATACTTTCAAGCTGTATGATACGTTCCAAATACGAAATATATTTTTGCATATATATGGATTTTGTGTATAAACATTAATTAAGATAATTTGTCATTTTTGTGTACTTTATAAAAAAAATTATTTATATGACTTTCTCGTGTCTTTGCACTTCTTTTGAACTTTTTCTACATTTTTTTATTTAATTATTTGTATATAACATGCAATCCAACTTTATAAAAAGACAGACGAAATCATTAATTGAAATCATAGAAACAAATGTCTCTATATTTCCTAAAGGTGCAAAAATATAATTTTTATATTTATAAAATGTTTCATCTTAAATTACAAAAAAATAATAGAAATTAATTAATTTCAAAAAGAAATTTACATAATTTAACTTTATTTTAATCTTTTCATCTGTTTCAATTGCTTTTCGATGGTCTTAAAATTTCATATAAAATATTCATATATTCCATTTATTCTTAATGTATTCTTTAATATTTGCGATCATTTATGTTCGCTTGAGCTGTCGCATGAGAGGCTTTATGTGTTTGTGATATCGCTCGTTGTTGATTATATGTTTCCTAGCTGTGACTTACAAGAGAATTGTGCCGCGGCAGCGGATATTGCACGATGTGGATCCATCATACGAGCTGAATCGTGGCAATATGTGTCGTAAGCGAAAAAAACCCGGGGCAGGTATGTACAAAGAGAATTTTTATATGCATGCTCGCAACTTTATTTGCTCGTATACTGTGACTTAAAACCCTCTCCAAATCCTTTTCTTTTTTTGGCAGATTTCTTTCCTAAAAATTATGTGTTACTTCATAGCTGTACACGCGAATACATATTCATCTCGCCGAACAAAAAAAAAGGATATACAGAAAAAGCAGAGATAACACTCATACGAACATAGGAATGCCGCAGTCGGTAGTGTACGCAATAGAGAAATATTTAGCCATAGGTGATAACATACGCTGCACGCAAGAATTCATAGTTCCGCATAAAGTACACACCAGCAATCGGCCACATAAATTTTACTTATCACACAGCAACTATTAATCACAGATGTTATCGATTGTCTGATTTATACCGCAGCTATAATTTCGCGCGTTCCTTCTGGTAACATTCATCACGATATTACTCTCGATCTTTTCTCTACATTATCTCGACATAAAACTTCTCTATGTTTTCTTTATGTTTCCTCTAAACATAAAACTGTATAAAATTCTCTTATCGTGTGCAACGCCGAAATCTCCTTAACGAAAACATTTTATTGACGAGTAGATAATGATATTAATTGTAAACGTTACATGATATTATTCTGTATAGATGTTTCGAGTGAACATCACTATCATAATATTGTGTAAAAAAAGATATAAATCTTAAGAATGAATCGCATATTTAAACAATTCGGAATTCTGATATTCTAGAAATTGCATTAACTAGAAATAACTGCTTAGACTTCGATCTCATGTCTGTATTTTGGAATCCAATACGAAATAGCAATTTCTTTGGGGCTTTACGATTATCTCGTTACACTGTTCTGTCTTTTATACTTTTCTTTACTGGTCTAAAAGCTCATCGTTTTATTGGATTAAGTCGAAATGTGTTGGTGGAACACAATTCCTATGGATCGATTTACCATCGTCGTCGACAATTTACCTCAATCTATGCAATATATTCTCTAACATTTTCTTTTTGCAATTGCAGATCCCAATCAAGCCGCGAATAACAATCATGTGAACAGCGTGTCGGAAGTTCTACCCGACTCCGGGACAAAGACATTCTACGAAAATTTACCTTTCCACGGGATCCAAGCGCCACCTAACAAGGTTAGTCTAATGATCGTTGCATAAAAAAACAAACAGCATTTTATGCTCAAACTGCATGAGCTAAACTCAATTTGCAACTCGCCTATAATCGCGATTATTAAAAAAATATATAACGGCAAATGTATCAGTCGCAAAAATATCAATCTCTGTAATGGATAATTAAAACTAGATATCAAAAATAATTCTTTAAATTAGAACGTAAGACAAAAGGCACTTCAAATCAAGAATACCGTCTTCGATATTCAGCTGACACCATTGTTCTTTGATTTTTCATCTTGAATTGTGCCGGAGAAACGATACGAGAGATTCACATTGAGCGAGTCCGACTTAAGAGGACCGATATCCTCTCGATGCATTTCCACCAGTTAGCCAACCAAGTTTCGTGAACAGTTCGTCGATTAACGGTATCCCTTTCTGACCAAATACGTTCAAGAGGTGATAACAAGTGAAATGCGGTGGAAGGCCAAGAGGGTAGATATTAGTGCGACCCTTCGACCGTGCGCAACCCCTTTGAAGACCCTCGACACTTAGGAGTGCCTTCCTACTCTAACATACGGCTTCTCCGTATTGCTCGTACTTTACTTTGTAAGAGTTACCGAACTCAACTGCCAAAGCCCCTGAAAGGTCACAATCCTTATAATAGCTATAATATTACTTTTAAGTGATTTTCGAAATCATTATTTCGCTATTAAGAGGCTGCCGCTAGCTCTCGAGCTCGTGGTACTCGCCCGCATTATCGAATTACCGCGCGAATGCATCCGTCATTCCCTTTCCGCCCTTTTTACGAGTGCGCCCACTTATTTCGTTACCGCCTGTTACCGCGGTTAATTGATTCGCCGAGCAGACGTTTAAATAATTAATTTCACCATTTTACGACTGACTTCCTTTTTCTGTTTGCATTTGAATAATTAGAATCGGAATTAAGTCTTTTGCGTTGCAGAAGAGCCATGAAATCTTCCGAGTAATAGACTTTACAAGTCTGCAAATTATGCATTAACTCGCATATGAGGCAATTATATAAAGAAGCATTTCAATATTATAGTTATATTAGTTACAACATAGAATTTCTTCCCATCGTGCATTAACGTGTAGAAAAAAAATATTGTATGTAAAACATGGAAGAAAGCGCTTTATTCTTCTGCCTTTGAAATACTCATAATATTACATGAGCTATTATTATCTAACGTACGTTTCTTCTTACAAACGTATTCGATTACATCATATAGATTTTTACGATGCAAATTTCAATCATCTCAAGCAACCTCAGCGCGGATCGCGTTCCTATTGAGAGCATAAATATATCGTTCACTTGAATCGTCAGGTATTCTACAAAGGATATTCTACTTCTCTCGTAGCGTCAATTCAACTCAACGAATATTATGAATCCTTTATGCTCGGATTTACCACGATAGTAATGTAGAATCGATATCTTATCTCGGAAAAGAGAAAGCAATTCTCTACAGTAATATAACTACATTTCACGTGTTTGTATATTTTAAAGATTTTTAATTTCTATCATACATAAATGCACGTTCATGCATTTAAAATTATATTATGTATAACGTTCATATTGAAATTAATTAATGGGGAGATAGAAATAATTAATAATGCGACTGGACAATTTACCGTTATTATCTTTCAATAATAAATATACAACCGTTACTCGTCAATCTAGTTGCAAATTTGAGGTTCGTAATCGCACCGCTTTTAGCAATAATCGTACGAAACCGGTGTTGCTGGAATGCATGTCGAGTGAAGCATTGATTCATTCGGTATATCGTCAAAGCGTTTCATTCGTGTGAAACTTTATAATGATATTCTGCACGCAGCAAAATAACTGCAGATCAAAACCGGAATATTCTCATCAAAATTAATATACACGCTTTTCTGAAATGTGTTACATTGACGCATCAGTTTATAGTTTTCTTTTCTCTAACTTTTAAGTGCCTTTTATTAATTACTCAAATATTTTGCACTTCGCACTGGCTGCCTTTTTTTACTGCTTGTTACGTAATTTCCGTGCAATATATCCGTAAATTTTGCAATAACATTCTATCGATTGTCTTACAGATAATTGCAAAACGATAATTTAACAGTTTGATAAAATTGCGAGGATAATTTGAGCCAATGAGAAGTAAACGAAATTGTATTAATTCTTAGCAAGTAAGTGGCTATGTTATTAATTCTTTGCGTTGCCTCAATACATTTTTTTGCGAGAATTCCCGGATACTTTTATTAGCTATAGGTCTCATAGCCCAGTCAATAGTGAGAAAAAAGAGCACCGTGGTGAACAGGTAATTTAGTGCTGTGCGAGAGTAACGAGCATTGCTACTTTGGCAAAAGTAAATTCACTATACGCTTTATTTTTTTTTTCCTTTTTATCTTACTCGTGTGCTCGCACTAACATTTTCTAAAAGAACCAATTGTTGCAATGAGTTCCAATAATTTGTGTTTCACGATAAAACGACACGAATGACTGCGTGATTTTATTTTCATCGAAATTGATGTATACGATTTTGTGCCGATTAACGTTCGAATTGTTCATCAGCATTTAATGAAAAATAACGCGTCGATGCCACTTGAATCCTTCGTTCGAGAATGTAATGAGATTCGCCACGTTTTGTTGACTATTCAATGTTTATTACAAAAAGCAGATTTGTTTTAATCTATTTCATTAAATTTGATAAATAATCAATTTAATGTTACTAAAGCGGCTTTTCGTACAGATTGGCGTAAAAATACTAACCTGAATCTATTAAAATTTAGTTCAAATTACAGATAATTTATGTTAAAAATTTATAAAAATAATAACTGTAGTTTATGTCCCCTTATCAATGAATTTACTCATGAACTGTAAAGAAAATCACAGATCCTATAACACTTTTAAGATAATAAATAATAAATTTTAAATATCTACTGATATAATTACGCACATATATAGTTATGTGTGTTTAGCTTTCATCAATTTTTAGCTTTCCTCGTCGACCTTTGTGCAAATCTAAATTTTAAATTTGAATTCTGTCTTTCAATAAAGATAGAAAATCCTGTCTCTCAGTACTTGTACTAAACTAGTTTTGTTTAGTGGAAAATATTTTCTGTCCAATATCCAAACATTCATAAATGTTAAAGCTCATTTTGGTAAGCGCACCAAACGAAATTAGCCGAGAATCGGTTTACCTAATTCGCTAGTATTCACAATCCGCGCGCAATCCGAATCAATCAACGTATAATTCAATGAGAGGCAATAAGCACTGTTGCTGGCATAGGCCACTCGATAATCAGAGCCCCCAGTGTATGATTGTCCTAACGTATCGACAATATTACACACCATTTTCCAAGTGTTACCATATTACATTTCAATTAACTGTAATTACTTTATATGGTATTATTGAAGAAATTTCATTTGTTATTATCAACGAGAAAAAAATTTTGATTTGGAATTATTGTCAAGTAAAATTAAAGCTAGATATTACACTTCCTCTATTCAGTCATAAGTTGATAATTTATAATCTAATGATCTTCTTTTGAATAATAGAAATTAGAGAGAATCGTGTTAGGAATAATCGATGTTTCAATAATTCCATTCACATATGAAAATTCCTCCAATAATTTATAACGATACGATTATCTGTAAATCGGTATTTGTCGTCACGATACACAATTGTTACAATCGCATATCTGCTCGGAGCACCCTTATCAAGTGCATAACGTTAAAATAACTTTCTCTTAATTACCGCAAGAAAGTGACGTAACTATATCAGTGGTACTTGTCCAAAATGCCAATAGCAATTCAGAAATTGTCTCCTTATATCCTACGGCGAGGAAATGCCGTTCCAGCCAATCTGGTATACGAGGCCGACTACACCGCTAATTAAATCATCGCGATCGCCGAAATGTCATTACCCGCGGGGAATGAGGGACCGTATGTCAGCATCGACGATGCGCGATAATCGAACGTTAATCAACACCAAAGCAAAACAAACCGGACCGAAGGCCGAAGGACTGTATGTACGTGCAAATAGCCGCTGGCTGCGTTTTGTTTTAGTTGGTTACTCCTAAGTTTGCCCGAGTTTCGGCTTTGCATGGCACGTTGCATTCCATCACGACCTCGCCGTGTTCTTCGCGACCACCCAGCAGAGCTGTCAGTCTTTGCGATGGCAGTTCCGGCTACGAGTCAACCATGAGTCACCTAGGACCCCACTACAACATCTATAACGTGCCCAGGAGCAATTCACCAGTGCTCAAGTACAACACTCTAAAACCGAGGCGGCGCAAACAGAAGCACTCGCAACAGTTCTACTCGTTGCGGCTGTGTCGCCGACACGAGAACATCCGCAGGAAGTACGAGCTATACGCGATACCGATCTATAAGACGTGCCCGCACAGGAGCGACAGCACGACCACAATCGCGACGATCGTACGGTCATTGGAGGACGCGCCGTCCCTGACCCTGAGCCAGGCGTCGGCATCGATCAGTTTGATGAGCCGATCGGCGCCGTCGACGCCGATACCGCCGTCACCGACGACGACGCCGCCGCCGATACCAGCGCCGAGGATGTCCAAAAAAACCGACCCGTCTAAACACACCTACCAAAATGTCCCTCCCCCCGTTTTTCCGCCGAAAAACGCTTCGTTGCCTAAGCTTAAGGTTTGTCGACTACTGTTGATCTATAATAGGAACTCTCCCGCATCCGATGACGCTCGCGGACGTTGCTATAAACGAGTCTCTCGACAATCGTCTCCCGATCGATTTTATCGCCATTGGCTCGTACTGTCGAATAGTTCTCCATTGATCTTAATATTAATAATCGTGATTTTGGTGCCCTGCCAGTCAGAACATAAAAAAACATTTCGCACCGATGTATGTACATAAAATTTTAGACACTCTTACATACATGTTTCCTTCCATTTACACTTCTATGGCCGGAAATATTTAAATAGAATTGAATAGAGAATATAGATAGGAGCATAGGAAAGATGTGTTGGATTCAATATTTCTAGAAGCTTTGATGGAAGTTATCTTGATATATACAAGGCTTTCTCAGCCCTGCATTTCATCAACCATTGCAGCCGCAACACAATGCTCTTTATAGCCATGGAATAACGACATTACTTCAGGACTCGTGAAGAGAATGTATAAAATGATGGAAAAGAATATATAAAATATATTTATAAATTCATTTCATTTTGATCTGAAATACGAACTATCATGCAATGGAAACCATACTAAACCCAATTTAATTTCTATTAATTTCTGTCGTATAATTTAATTGATATGATACGTTTCATTGATCAGATTTTTAAGTCAACTGCTCTCTTCTCAACTAAGATATAACTACCACGTAATAGAAAATTTATTATTTTCTTCTAAATTTTTAATATTTAAATTTATTTAGATATTAAAAAAAGGAAATTTTAAACAATAAAACGCAAAAATAGCTCGTTAAAATTACTAATGATTGTCATTTACTAATTATACGTAGAATACGACAAAATTCGATAAAAGACCATATCCAATTACGTAATGCTAAAACCACATATGTAGGAGACATATATAGTCAATTTATAATTAGCCTTCGAACAATATTATTTCATTTAAATTAACTTACTTCCCGATAAAATTTGAAAGCAAAATTCATTTTGCTATTTTAATATATCGATGATATTTTCCATCATTTTAACAACCTATACGGTTCATTAATTTAAAATTTAAGAATTTTATTATGTTATTCATTGAAAACCTATATAAATTTCATATACATTTGTTATATAATCGTATAATATTTGTAATACTATTAATTTTTATTTGCCGCAGTAATCAAACTACATATGTAGTCTGCAAAATAGAAAATATTTTCCCTCCATATGGATGTCCCCTTATCATCCTATCTCTATTACAGTAGTTCGTAATCTGATTCCCTTAGAACTATGAACTCGTAGCGACTTTACGAGCACCATCGTGGCATTTTACAGATTCTAACATCGGGAACGTGATTGCTCTTGTAACTTTCTTAATCAAACTATTTGTAACTAATCGCGGAAGTTGCGATCAAGTGCAATCGCAAAGCGGCAACGTCCAACGAGCGCGATGTCGATCCATTCCCTTTTAAGCACCGAGTAACATTAGCATCTCGCGCCTACTGCATGAGTACGATTTACGTGTCCGTAATAGATATAAAACAGCAGCTTCTCGAGCAAGTAGGAGATAGAGTTGCTGGAAGCCGAGTTATAATCGGAAATCATATTTTCCCTGCTAAGCTGGATCCGGGCATCTATGTAGCGACCGCCCTTGTGCATGTTGGCCGCGCGTCAAGTAAGTTTCCACTGTCACACACGCTTAACCAATGACACGAGCTCTTTATTGTTTCGAATACCGATAAACCTGAGATATTACTTCGAGGCTTTCCACGATCGTCGATTTTCGCGGTACGTCCGTTCCCTCGTTTTCACTTACAGTAAAAAAAAAAGATTTGCGACACGACTGCAACGAAATTGTCGTCCTTCACTTATCGATCTACTATAAACCTCGCACAATTCCTTTGTCACTGCATCGGATATAGGTATACACCGACAGACATCGTCAACGAGGAATTTTTTGAAGTCGAGCGTGCGATGAATATTCAAAATCTATCAAGTAAACAATAATTTATAAATCTTTTACAGGATGTGTCTTCAAAATCAACACCAGGCAATTCTATTCTACTATTCCTTAGACCTTAGACGTACTTATGTTTGCACATCGAATTTCCTACGTAAAACCCCGTGCATCTATTGATCAAATCTGTCTGACTACATATCTGTATATAAACGTTATATGCTCCATATCTCACAACACGTTGTGATGTACCGATTTGTATAGACCTTTTTCCCTCCAAAGTGAAGAAACCGAGAAGTAATGTCTCAGAACCGTCCGATTGTCTCACGCACACTCTACGTCGCGTTAACCACTCGCGTCCCCGAATCGCCTGGTTCCAACTACTAACCGTGCCTGTTGCAGACCGACAGCCTATACAACTACAAAGAACACTACCAGCAGCAGCATCGGCAGGAGATGCAGCAGTACAGCTACCCCTTACCGAGCAACAGTTCGAACCAACTAACACTGCCACTAACGCGCAGCCTCTACCATTCCTCGATAGTTAGTCCCCTGCAGACCTCCCTCGTCCACACTAACAACAGTCGGCCGTCCACCCTGATGCACCACGAGACCGCCACCACTGGCAATCACTTGCCTGCGGTGCATCGGGACGAAGAGCAGCAGCAGCAACAGCAGCAGCAGCAGCAACAAGAGCCGAATTACGGCAATCATGACGCGAGACAATCTTCGACGCGTCGACACGCGACGAATCGGCGGAACGAACGTAATCGGAAGTACCGGAAGCACGAGCGAACGTCAAGCGATCGTAGCAAGTCGAAGCAGAACCGACAGAGAGACAGAGACACTCCTTCACGGCGTAGCAACGCTTCCTTTGTCGACACACCCGATTGCGAGACGAGCTTCCACCAAATCCCGGATCTGGGCGTGCCCGAGACGACGTACAAGATCTCGTATCCGCATTACTACGAGGACGACATCGCGGAGTGCTCCGCCGACTATCACAGGCCAAACTCGGCGATGACGCGTCAGCAGCAGCAACAACAGCAACAACAGCAACTGCAACCGCCGTGGGAGCACCAATCGAATCGCTGCACCAGCAATAACACGCCTCAATTCACAGCGGACACGGGCGACACGAAAAATCGCAGCAAAACGTCAAAGACAAGGCTCGGCGACACCCGCAGCATACCATCCGCGCCCACGATAATGCAGTACGCCGAGTTTCACTTCCGGGATGTCGGTCAGGAGATCGATGTCTAAAGGTTAGTGATCCCGAATCCCGCTGGCGCACAACGGCACGGATGTGCTTTCGGAGAACGCGGACGATCTCATTTTTTTTTCCGAGGAATGCCGTAGCAATTTGTTTGAGGCCTCTCGAAACACGGTACGCTACTACGTCTTAAAGGTAACGCATCCGCGCGTGCCGAACAGATTTAAGATGTTCTCTACGTACGTCGTGCTCAAAAGGTAGGGTAGCAAACTAAATATATTTCCTCTTCATTTCCTTTTCTATTTTGCTCTTGCTTTCTTTGCCGAATATCTATATATATATCTCCTTCTACCGTTCTAACATCTTGATTTTATTTGTCTTGATCCGTAGCTACCCCCTTGCTTTTGTATCGATTGATTTGCGTTTGATTAATTTTCAAGTACGATTTTAAATATTATATTTTCCTTTTATTACATCTAAATTAATATTTTCCTTTTATTACATCTAAATTAATATTAATTTGATAACGCGCACGGCATATCAACTCTGTGCTTCGATAAATTCATAGAAGATACTTTGATAATTATCGTGGAAAAATTTACGTATTCCACAATTTGCACATGCCGCAATTTTATATTATTATAATATAATTTATAATTAATCATGTAACATTACACATAAGATTTTTTAATATTATTGAACCCTTTTTTGAAAATATATGCATTTTTTTATATGCACAGCATAGTTCGAGATATTACGAAATAGAATTGTCGATATATTTACATACAATTTTTTTAGGATTCATTTTTAATACTATTCCTGTAATTTATTTTTTTTTTATAAATTGTACACTTTCTATCAATATATAATGCTATAAACTTTATACGTAAAACAATAATATTGAGCGACATGAAGCATTACTGCAAGCAGACAGATCGATTACTCCACCATTGGTCGATGACACAGGAATATTGTGTATATGCGTTTTCAATATTTAATTCAATCAAAAAAAAAAAAAAACTATCCAATCCATAAAAAATGCGCTTTGCATGCGTATCTGCGAATTTCACCGAACAAAAAAATATAGCCCAGATACAGATTAAAATCGCGCGTCAGTTTTGGAACATCCCTACACTGAGAGAAATGTTTGATGAAATCAACCAAAGTTTAATTAAATAGTGATCAAATGAATTTTGTAGTTATAATTATTAAATATGTAGTTGTTTTGACCAAATAATTTGTAACCTTAACCAAACAATTATTTTCATACAACTAATTATAAAAAGTTTCGTTAAATGTAACTAAGTTTTTGGGGGGTATCAGTAACTACAAAATTCATTTGATCACTATTTAATTAAATTTTGGTTAATCTTGCCAAACGATTTTTCTCAGTATATCATAGAAGAATTTTATAAAAGACGGACAATGGAATATACATGTACTATCATGCATATTGTATTATATACTGATTTCATTGTAGAAAGAAAATTATCTATCTTACATTT
Source organism: Solenopsis fugax (assembly GCA_003595255.1). Classification (NCBI taxonomy): domain Eukaryota; kingdom Metazoa; phylum Arthropoda; class Insecta; order Hymenoptera; family Formicidae; genus Solenopsis; species Solenopsis fugax. The sequence continues at coordinate 17,026 of QKQZ01001106.1, read as the reverse complement.
AACAAGAGTAACCTAAAGCAAAGTCTATAATAGGATATCCCGAAAGACTCAAGCAATAATATCAAGAGAGTTGGTACTTTCTATCAAGTTTGAAACTATCGAATTTCAAGACATTCTAGATACGGATACACAATCTATACAGCATACACTGGGACATAGTTTATTCCCTTTTATTTTGCTGTGTTGTTACAGGCTCTACGTCGCAAACTCCTACAGGTAATGTCGAATCATCGGAATTTCTTTTATACGCCGCAATTTTATTTTATCATTTTTTTTTAATGAAAAGTGTCGCAATGTTTACAGTCGCGAAGAACAGCGCAATATTCACACATTATCTGAAGTAGATGGAAAATAGAACGATATTGAGACGATTTGAACCGTTTTATCTCGTGGTAGCTTCATCTTGTCATAAAAATTATATGTATATTATCTTCCAATACCTTCGTACATACAAATTGGCAATAATTTCGTGTTGTTTTCGATTGTTTCGTATTGAAAACGAATTTAATCATCAAAACAGTTTACACACTTTGCATGTCTCTCTGTATTGTATATAGCTCTCTCTCTCTCTCTCTCTCTCTCTCTCTCTCTCTCTCTCTCTCTCTCTCTCTCTCTCTCTCTCTCTCTCTCTCTCTCTCTCTCTCTCTCTCTCTCTCTCTCTCTCTCTCTCTCTCTCTCTCTCTCTCTCTCTCTCTCTCTCTCTCTCTCTCTCTCTCTCTCTCTCTCTCTCTCTCTCTCTCTCTCTCTCTCTCTCTCTCTCTCTCTCTCTCTCTCTCTCTCTCTCTCTCTCTCTCTCTCTCTCTCTCTCTCTCTCTCTCTCTCTCTCTCTCTCTCTCTCTCTCTCTCTCTCTCTCTCTCTCTCTCTCTCTCTCTCTCTCTCTCTCTCTCTCTCTCTCTCTCTCTCTCTCTCTCTCTCTCTCTCTCTCTCTCTCTCTCTCTCTCTCTCTCTCTCTCTCTCTCTCTCTCTCTCTCTCTCTCTCTCTCTCTCTCTCTCTCTCTCTCTCTCTCTCTCTCTCTCTCTCTCTCTCGCGAACATACTCTGCCTGTAAGGCAGTTGAAGTAAAAAGCACAATGCGAGCTGCGAGGAAGGATCGTTGCATGCGTACCATACCAATTGTATATCTCAATGTTTGTTCGTAGGAGGGTCAGCTGACAAAGAGCGATACGTACATTTACTAGGACAATTTGGCGTCCGACAAGCCCTGTAGGTACATTGTACGGAGTATGTCACGCTGCTTACATAACGTAATTTGAGATACTACAAATACGAAATGTTCATTCGCGCAAGAGATGCTGAACTCAAGCTCGTATTGTAACTTTACTTGTAAAGTTACAACGATCTCAATATCTTCGAATTAACTGATTGTTTATGCGCTGTTCTCTTGTTTTCAATTCCTGCTTATGTATAACGTCTATTAAGCTGGCACAGCCACTTTAGCACAATTCAATGAAACATACACAGAAATTTAGTGCTCTTTTGTTACTAATTTGTTGCTCAATTCCGGATTGTGTTGCTCCAGCCGATTCGGAGAAAATAGTGGCTGCGCTGACTTAAGATTAAAGCTAGCACAGCCATTTAAAAAATGTAAAAAAAATTAAAAACAATACAGATTCTTTTTCTACTAATTTGTTGCTAATTTATTGCTCAATTCCCAAATTTGTTGCTCCACCCCCAACCCCTGAAAAACCACTCCAAACAGTCATACGTTAGCACAATATAATAAAATTGATAATTAATGAGATATTCCGACTAATTACGATTCCCCGATTTTGTTGCTCGCTATTTTCAACAAATCCGATTTTGTTGCTCCACCCTCGAGTCTTTAAAAACTACCCTTAGTCGCTCATGTCAGCACAACACTACAAAAGTGCTAAATCATGAGATATCTCGACTGATTGGAGCAACAAAATCGGAATAATCGTAAATCGCGGGCAACAAATTCTAGGAAGCGTAATCAGTCGAGATATCTTGCGATTTTGCATTTTTGTGTGACATTTTGCAGTGTTGTGCTGACTAGGGGTGGTTTGAAAGACTCGAGGGTAGAGCAACAAATCGGAATTATTGTAAATTACGAGCAACAAATTCGGGGAAGAATAATCAGTCGAAATATTATACAATTTTTTACTTTCGGGGTGTTGTACTGACAGAACGACTAGGGATGGTTTTTAAAGACTTCGAGGGTGAAGCAACAAAATCGGAATCATCGTAAATCGCGAGCAACAAATTGGGGGAAGCGTAATCAATCGAGATATCTTATTAATTATCAATTTTGTAGACCTGTTCTAATGTAGGGCTGTTAGGGGTGGCTTTTGGAGGGTCGTGGGTGGAGCACCAAAACCGGATTTGTTGAAAATCGCAAGCAACAAAATCGGGGAGAAGTAATGAGTCGAAATATCTTATTAATTATCAATTTTGTAGAATTGTTCTAACGTAGGACTGTTAGGACTGGCTTTTGGAGAGTCGAGGGTGGAGCAAAATGGGATTTGTTGAAAATAGCGAGCAACAAAATCGGGGAGACGTAATCAGTCGGAATATCTCATTAATTATCAATTTTATTATATTGTGGTAACGTATGACTGTTTGGAGTGGTTTTTCAGGGGTTGGGGGTGGAGCAACAAATTTGGGAATTGAGCAATAAATTAGCAACAAATTAGTAGAAAAAGAATCTGTATTATTTTTAATTTTTTTTAAATTTTTTAATGGCTGTGCTAGCTTTAATCTTAAGTCAGCACAGCCACTATTTTCTCCGAATCGACTGGAGCAACAAAATCCGAAATTGAGCAACAAATTAGCAACAAAAGAGCACTAAATTTCTGTGTATGTTTTATTGAATTGTGCTAAAGTGACTGTGCCAGCTTAATAGACGTTTATGTATAGCCTCTGTATGTTATCGAAATTACTTCAATCCTTTTAGAATATGCCCAGCACATATTTTATCTCGTATTTTATTTATCGCCTATAAACAGATTTGCTTAATAGAAAAAAAAAAAGAAAAGTTGTTAGGACATCTGCTACATTTTGAACAAATTTTGAAGTATCAACATTGCGGTTTATTACGTCGCATGATATCGCTCCACTCTATGTTCCTCGTTCGCGTATTTTTCGTGTGTAAATACTGCAGATGTAAATCTTGGCTAATTGTAGATTATCATGTACTACAATAATCGTCGCTCTTACTACGTACAACAATAAGAGCTTTGAAACAATTAGGCAGCATCGAACATAATAGTTCGAACAATCCTCTCAATTCCGAACTACGCATACTAGTTTAATATGTATGGAACGACTAGCATGCAGCATGATAACACTTATCATGACACTACACTTAATCTTAACAATTGATGAGTTGAGAATAAGAGGATTATATCAGATGGTTTAGCGATGAATAACCCGTTCGTAATTCCTCTCTCTCAGCCCTTCAATAAGGTCTCTGCTTAACTCATGTACTCGCGCTAGGCGCGCGTCGTTGTCTAATTGACTGGCATCGAACGAGAAAGCTTAAAACCCGAAATGGTGCCAGGTCATTTGTCGATCGCTTGAACTGCAGATCTGTTACGAAACTTCAAACAGTCCGCCATAAAACTCTTGTGTGCGCAATCATCCGCGCGTACGATTTGAACGATACAAAGGTTTAAAGGGCATTTTAATTCTTTATTATCAAGATGAAATCTTTGTATAGAATTATTTAGAAAAGAAAAATCGATTTTATACTATTAAGTTAGTAGTGTAATTAAAAATACAAATGAGATCTCAAATTAAATATTGTAATAAACACAATAACTAAGTTAGTGCCACGACGAAAATTTATTCCAAATAAAATCTATTTAATTCTGTGGAGCAATTTCGCTGTAAAAAACTGAGAAATCGGAAATATATAAAAAGCACTTGAAAAACCAGGATGTCCCTTAGACGTTCGTATTGTTTGGAAAAATGAGTGATTTTCGTTCCGTGATATTCGTCACACTTTTCTGTTTATGCAGCCCTACAAGCCGGAATTCTCGGATCTCGATTATGCGGACGTGGACTACAAGTCGTACGGGCCGATTAACTATAAAGCCGCCAGTATCGCGCTCCTTCAAAAGCAGCAGCAACAACTGCAGCAGCAACAACAGGCTCTACAGCAGCAGCGACTTTTGGAAAGAAGGCCGCAGATGTACGGTACTTCGGACGACAACGAGGAACTGCTTTAACCCTTTCCCATTCACTTTTCATTTATTAGCGATCCTACTTCTCGGGGAGATGCAATGATAAGATACATTTAGTGTGTGCGAGATGTATCTCGATAGGTAGCTCGTTAAAACTCGCTGAATTCGATTTCTATCGAGACGCACGTTGCCATAATAAATTTGTAGGATTACGATTCTCGTGCGGAACGAATTTAACGAGTTATGGTTACGACTCTGCGCTCTGTGTGATGCGGTACGTTTTGTTCGTACGGGCATAATTGGCGCACGTATGAAAAAAGATTTTTCTCGCTGAAAATTAATTATACGCTTCTACCTAAATATTCTATTGTTTTAGATAAAACGCTCGTTTGATGCCATCCAAACGCCAAGATCGAAGATCTTGTTGGAAAAATTGCGCGATGAGATAACGCTCATATTTTATTTGTATTCACCATAATTCAAAATTTAGTTTTTCCTACTTGCAAAATATGCGGCTCCATTACGTGTCTTTGCATAATTGAAGTGGACGTGATGGGATTTTGTTCGACACGCAAAAAGCTATAAATCCTTCGCATTACAGATAGTCGGGATGCACAATCACATATCTGCGAATACGTTTATGCAATGTTCAGTTGCTCCAAGGGTACGTCCAGAACTGTCTGTACAGATAAATGTACATTTAATATATTCTCTTTATGTGTAATGCGATTATTTATGTTATTGCGCTGCCTCCAATATTCCGTATCATCTCATATGCCATACCTATATTACGAATTAGAGACCTTCTCAGGTGGGATTAGAACTTTGGTTACATGTACGAATGTTTGAGGGAAAGGTTTTGGTAAATGACTCGTTCTCATTCACTCGCGCCGGACACACGACGACGTACGAACTTGGTAGGACATGTGGCAAAATTTAAAACAAATTTTTCGATATCTGTAAATTTATAAATACCTTTATACGAGATTATTGATACAATGTACATTTATACAAGCTATCGGCATGCGTTCTGGGATCAAATTATAGAAATAACGCACGAATTCGTGACGATAGAAAAGAAAATCTTGTTGAATATTAAATTAAGAGGAAAAAAAAAGGAAAACATATCGCAGTCAAATATAATTCCCATCTATCTGTTCCATATATTATTGTTATGTAATTATTGATAAGCGGCGCTAGAATATATTATTCTGTTAACGCATATTACTCTATCTTCCTACATGCGTTTGTAAATTTGTAAGTTATAAGAATGAGTAGTTATTTGTACAGATCGACTTTAAACCAAATGTCATTGCTTAATCTTGAACAATGTTCAGTGATTATTATCATCGAGAATGTTCTTGTAAATAATGTATTCTTATATTAATTTATATTATCAACTTTCATCAATCATGAATAATTATTTATGATAAACGCTTCACCGAGTTGAAAATGGTTGAAAATACCAACGCTGCGATTACCTGTAAAATTGTATTCAACTACTTCACGCGGAAAAATACATATGTACACTAAACGCACATTTCATGACATTACAATAAAATCCGACCGTCTGACTTGATCGCGGCTACGATTTATACTGTTCACATGACGTAAATTTTGAACTCAATAGAACGAAAATTCCACTATTCTACGGTGATACGTCTTATCTTTTTATTCATCAGTGTCCTTCCATGGTCCATTGCTTTTCTTTTACCGCAATCGTATTCTGATCAATTCAATCGCGTCGCTTTGCGTCCAAATCACGATTCGCTCTATTCATCGATATATACGCGCCGGTGCCGGAATATTCCTAGGAATCTTAATATTTTTTTTCATTTATACGAATTCTCTGATCAATTTAAAGTCGATTTTGTCGCGACGGAAGTTCAATTGAACGCTAGCCTCTTTTTTATATCTTTTTAATATTGAATATTAAAGCTTTGCACAGTTTCATATTAAGATTCTGGAAGTACAATTTGATTAAAATTAGGCTGATTTAGTCAAATTTTGAGATCCGTACTTTTATCAAGATTTATAACTGCATTAGAATGCTCTAAAAAAAATGGGTATCTTTAAAATTTTTGTCGTGAAACAATCGATTTCAAATTTATCAAAGAATCTATGAGCTAAAGCTTGAGTGATAAATCTCAGCATTTCTATGTATCACATGTTTCTACAGGGTGTAACCATTTACAACCGAGTATAACTTGAACCTTTTCGAACGACATACATATAAAATATAATCCTTCCTTTTTTAAAACAGGTACAAAAATGTGTTCACAACCTAACCTATGCCAGATTTTTCTCTGGAAAAGAGATAGATAAGAAGTTGCACTTTTACACTTTTATTGTTCTTGAAAAATAATATGCATTAAAAATGTAAAATTTAATCCTGAAATGTGAAATATTTTGCAGCCATGTGAGGAGAACGGGCGAAAAGTGTCATCGTCACAGAAACATGCTTTTCAAAGTTGGATAAAAATTAAATAAATGAAATGAGAATATCTCTTTTACATCGATATCAAATTATCATGTAATGGATTCATTCAGCATTCAAATACAGATGTATTTACAAAAAGCTATATTATTATCACCGTGAGTATACAAATAATACGCCTCAAGCGCACAGTTTATGAAAAATGGAATCTGATTTAATTTGACCGATATTAATAGAATACTGCCAGCATTGGTCTGCCAATCTTTTAAAAGGTTTTGCTCTCGTAACCACGGTATCGATTTAAATCTCTTCATTAAAGTATATTGTACGGCTTAATTTAGTAGTTAACGTGATTATTAAATTGCCCAATATTTGAAATAATTTGTTAGTACTGTGGCCTAAATAATTAATTTAATAAAGCATTATTTTTTTATGCTTCCCCGAAATAAAACCACAAAACCAAAGAGCCATTCCTATACAGAATAAAAACAGTTTTTTTGTCTTTCTTTAGCTTTTTTTAATATATATATACATACATACATACATACATACATACATGTTGAGCGTAAAAGGTAAATTTGAAAATTTTTGGAACTAATTTAAGCGCGCGAAACATCCGACCGACGACGATATATACATCTGTTCGAAACTAGCCAGGTATGCATAAGCTTGTATGAACGTATCTATATAATAACTTACGTTAGGAATGTAAAGTGATTTTTCACCAATTTTTATATTTGAGACATCGCCCTGTGTGAACTGTTGCTCGGTGAATTGAATAGTTTGTAACGAATACTGTATACTTTAATACTAATTATAGTACCGCGGATCGCGATCTCAAGCGTTCATGAACTGTAAAACCAGGGTTTGCCAAATTTATGTGGATCGCGACTCATTTTTTAAAACAAAAAAATCTGCGATCCACAGCTTTAGGGATTATGAAAAAAACGGGAAGAAAAAAAATTAATTGATTATTTATTTATACCATTTTAATCCTCTTATATTTTTAATTTGTTATTGAATATCTTATAAATTTATTTCTCAAAATATGAGGTATGAAAATTTGAAGAATATTTTCTATTGATGATATTTTTCATGTCGCATTAAAACGAAACATTTTCATGTATATTTAATAATTATTTAAGAGTTTAATTCAAAATTTAGTTTCGATTTCATAGTTGAAAAATTTTTCACGACCCATCGGCCATAGCCAAAAATCGGCTAACGATCTAAAAATCGGTCGCGATCCATACTTTGGGATTTCCTGCACTAAACCATAATAAGAGTCGAATAACCATTAGAATATGTGTATAGATTTAATCGAACATTTATATAAAGCTCCAAACGATCATTTCCTTACACAATAACCAATCGCTCATTTGCAATCGATCATTTGTAATATATTCACGCAGACTCCCATTGAGAATAGATAATCGGAGAATGTGTGCGCAAAACGAGAAAAGTATAAGTAACGATAAAATGTCTTCGAATAACGACGTACTAAGCATACGCGAAATACTCAGTTATACACGGAATGAGCACGAATTACATATTTTTACAATGAAACTGCACATTTCTATTATGACGTTTTTTTCAGACTCCAAATGTTTCTTTGATACGCATCGTTGTACACAAAATACTAAAATAATAATAATGCATTTTAAAAAATTGAACAGATTGATAAAGAAGAATTACATTAGAGACGTTTAATTTTGTAATAAACTCTAGATTTATGTAAGATTAAGAGGATTATATTTGCGTCACTTTTATTGTTAACGTGTAACGTCCAATAAAATTCTGTTATACGCAAAGCATTACGTTCACTTCTCATCATCCCAGGTAAGCTAACAAAGATAAAGATAAGCAACAGAAAATATGACGTAAAAACATTGTTTGATATTTTTCATAAGTTATAAAATTAAATTAGGATATATTTTTTATGACCATACAAAAAAATATTAACTCTAATTTAATATAAATATTATATTTCTAAAATTGTTTTAAAGTTGATATTACAAGTTGTTATCCGCTTTATTTAAAATAAATCGTATACAAAATCCGATTTGTGAAATTGTTTTTCTCTTGTTTAGTAATTTCAAATTGTTGAAGTATTTATTCCAACGATATAAGTCCTGTATCAATTGAAAAAGACAAAAGAAATATCGCGGGAAGCGCGCGTAGATTTTATCTTCACCCATTAAACCGACTGTGAGCGACGTTCGCAGTTTCATATCCGAATCACCGCGCTGGAAGGATGTGTCGCGTATCGAGTTTTCCAGTGTCACGAAAATTCTGACGCGTGGAAATTCTCACGCCGATGAAAAACGTACTGCGTGTTACTTGTATATCTTTCCTCACTGGAACCCGCGGGACAAGTCCGCCGATATCGCAATATCGATATCCCCCGGTGTACAATGCATAAAGTTCAATTTAGTAGCTTACCTCGCGTGCGAGTAAGATACATTCTCTTGTTTCTTCTAGAACTATGTGCGTTTTCTCACGAAAAGTGAGTATTGCAACATTCTAGTAATTTCCTCTTCCTCCCCTTTTTGCGATAACAAATTCCCAAGTGAAAGATATGTATTCATCATGTTATATTTAAACGTGCAATAAGCCATACTTTATAACGTGATCATACATATAATTTTCCGACAATGAGTATAGTTCTGATACCAATTAACTCTCTGTGGAACTGTTTGCTATATTTGCTAGCTACATTGATGTGATATCCATATGTACCTCATGAGCTAAAGGATGAATTATAGGTACTTTGTGCAAATAATATTATTATATGTATATTTTACACAGTGTATTTAATATAACATATATAACATAGTACAATTTACGTTATATGTTATTGAAGTCAATAATAATTATTAATGTCCAATGTAAAGTTTATATATGATAAATAGCAAATACAAAAAATATTGATTAAAAATACATAACTCGAAAAAACCTTGCGTGATACAAAGTTAATAAAAAAATAGCATTTATAGAGATAAAAGATTTATATGTAACAAGATAATGAATCAGTCGCGATATTTTTAAATAGTCAGAACGATGATATTATAATCTTAAAAAATTAGATTTCATGTTCTGAAAGTTTTTAATTTAATATGCAGATTGCAGATCCTATAACGCTTGTCGAAAGAATTTCAAATCTTGATAATAAATTCGATAATCGATTGTGCATCTACTCTTTTCTGCGCTTTTCTCTCTTTTTAGTTGATCAAGTTAAAACTCAATAAAATTACGCGAATATGCAGATCTTATCTCAGTCCGATATTCACTCATTAGAAAATATCACTATCAAAGTAGATGTTTACCTCGTTCGCATAATCCTATTAGATCCAATAGATCTTTGCATGATTTTGTCGCACTAAATATTCTCCGTTGCATAGACAAAAATAATACATCTTATGTCATACTAAATATGCTCAGGTGCACAAATAACAGATATTTTATATATATAAATTGTTCAATACTACCAAAATAGAGTAAATAGTGCGCTGTCACTTATTTTAAAGTTGCGTTACAGCATCCGAACCTGATAAAAATCGTGATAAAGCTAAAAACAGAGTGTTGGTTTTTTATATCTTTAAGCTAATAATGTCATTCTATTTGTTCATATTAAGATAAGGTAAACTTGTCGGGCGATATTAGATTCTGACTTTGCAATGGAAATATACGCGCAGTTATATTTCACCTCAATTTCAATCAACATCGACGCTTTTTCCATCGTGTCATTTTAAAATCAATTCTCGAAATGTGAAGAATTTTGAAACGTGAAATATAATACTAAATCATACTGTGTTTCTAAAATCATTTCAAGAATTGAAGATAACGAAACTTTTATAATCAATATTATAGGATCACACAGATTGACGTAATACTACAAATTTCGAATTTAAATATTGTAGCATTTATTATAAAAATAATAAATTTCAGAAAAGTGTAGGAATAAAATTTTTCAATTTAAACAGATACAGCTCAAAGAAATTTGCAAAATCCATTTTGCAAAAGAACGAAAATGACGATAATGGAAGATAAAAGTATGAGCGAGGTACTTACGGTAAAAGATTTGGCAAAAATAACGAAATTGAACGAGCCATTCGATATCGGACCGTTAAAATTGAAGGTGTATAAAACGAGATGGCTAATGCTAATTCTCTACATGATTTATGGTGGAGCGAATTCTTCTCAATGGATAGAATACTCAATTATAACTAATATAGTTACTAGGTATCACATTTCTCACTCTCTCTCTCTCTCTCTCTCTCTCTCTCTCTCTCTCTCTCTCTCTCTCTCTCTACATATTTTCTTAAACATAAAAGTCAGTGCTTTCTTTTGTATATCGTTTAGATATTATGGAGTGTCTTCGTTAATGGTTGATTGGACTTCGATGTCATTCATGGCGATTTACATGGTGTTTGTATTCCCAGCGTCGTACATGACAGACAAGTGCGGTTTGCGATGGACCATTATTACAGGTACCGCTTTAAACTGTCTGGGTGCCTGGATAAAAACCTTTTCCGTTCATCCTGACAGGTTTTACGTCGCTTTTATCGGTCACTCGGTAGTCGCGCTCGCACAGGTTGGTACTTGCACAATCTTAATTTAGTCTATTAATCTATTTAAAAACTATTTATAGTGTTACAACTTCTTTTCCTACTTATTTCGTTTGTGTTTATCATTGTTTCATTAGTATTATTATGCTGCCATATTCATTCAGAGAATACTAATTATATCATTTTGCATTAGCCTCTGATCCTGCCGATACCGGGACGCTTGGCCGCGCAATGGTTTCCTTCTACCGAACACTCAACCGCCACGTCTTTGGGTATTTTAGGCAATCAGTTGGGATGTTCAATGGGTTTTCTCTTAGTGCCTATAATAGTAAAGAATCATGATAGTTTGGATGATGTCGGCAAAGATTTGACACAGTTATGCTGGATCGTTGCAATCATCGGCTCGATTGTATTCGGTCTAGTGCTTATATGTAAGTTGATGATCTATTACAAATATGGTCAGATAATAATTTACCAATATAAGTATCTAATTCTCATCTACTGTAATTGAAACAGATCTGAGTTTATGGAAAACATTTTTTTTGGCTTTTTGGTAATCTTCCATGCGTAAATCATTCTTTAATTAAATAAAATAATAAACAATCAAAATTGAATTTATATTGCATATATTAATATAAAATTTATATCTTTACGCAATTAGGTTCGACAAATGAAATCTGAATGTCTCTTTTAAATGTTACTATTGATTCTATTAAGCCGAAATAATCCGTTATAGATATTAATTAAAGAAAGCTATTTTTCAATCTATCAAATTTTTCAACGTAGCTAAATTTTCCAACACAGCTGACGATCTACTTTAATGTCGGTCTCTTCATCCAAGTTTTTATTTTTATTTATAATCGGCTAACCGCAAGAGGATAAACCGTTAATTAATTAAGGATCGCTCGGGTCGCTAAAAGTATTTTAATTTTCTCAATGTGCTGCTCCCTATTCTGTAATTCTTAACGACAGTTTTATTATCGTTATAACATCATTGCACAGCTTCTTTTATCATGTATTATATCTGCGCAACGATGTTATAACAATGACGAAATTGTCGTTCAGAGTTACATTTGCCGATTTCGTTCAGTATTTCAGAATGAACCGAAACTGCCGCCGAGCGAGACGCGGGCGCTGCAAAAATTGAATCGAGCGAAAAAGAAAGAAGAATTTATGGCGCCGATTAAAAGGCTCTGCAAGAACAAAAACTATATCATGCTTTGTAATTGCTACGGTTTGAATGTCGGTGTACTGAATGCCGTGTCTACATTACTCAATCAAATATTTCTCACACACTTCGAGGTGAGCTATTCGAATCTCGATGCACCGCCGCAAATCAAACATTAAAGAAGAGAAACTCGGGCAAATATTTATGAATTTACATTTAACATTTGAAAATATTTTCATATTTTGTATATATATCTAACATCATAATCGTCAAAGATATAGATCGCGCATGTATTTTAGAATGGCGAACAAGACGCAGGCAGAATTGGCTTAGCTATAATTCTGACTGGTATGGCTGGCTCCGTTAGTTTCGGTATCATCCTTGATAAGACGCATAAGTTCAAGTAATTGTCCAGAAATTCTATTTAAATTTACGTATATCATAAACCACGCACTACAATATCGACTAATAATTAATATATTTTCAGAGAAACTGCGGTGACTGTATATTTTCTTACATTTGTTGGTCAAATATTATTCGCGGTGTCTACTTGCTTAGGCATAAAATGGATGGTATACGTGTCGGCGATTTTCTTAGGGTAAACTATCAACACTTGTACAATATTTATGCGCATATCAAAAAATTAATATTAAAATATTATTTTTACTTATGCCTACTCTTTTTTATTTTATCTCGTTTCATATAATTCATATTTTAAACATTATTTCTATTACAATTTTTTAGGAATGATGTAGCATTTAGGATAATATTATACATTTTTAGTATCATTTGTTACAGGTACTTCATGTCGGGATATCTGGCATTGGGATACGAATTGTGCACTGAATTTACGTATCCGGAATCGGAGAATATACCTGCGGGATTTCTCAATATAACGTCCTCTATATACGGCATCATACTCATTATAATATTTGGAATAATATTAAACTCATACGGCGATATTCCAGTGCACATCGGTTTATGCTTGACTTTGCTGCTCGGTTCTATACTGACCGCAGTAACGAAAGACGAGCAAAGACGACAAGACGCGAGAAAGAAGGCTCAGTACGAAGGAATCGCGAAAATGGAGAAGAACGTCGACGGTGTTCCAGAAACTAATCAACTGACTTAAAACGTTAATTAATAGAAACAAATAATATATCAAATCTTTCGATAGTGATAAATTTTCTAACAGACATGTTTCATTTTATTCATATTCCGATTTTTATCAATGTTATTTCACCTCCTAGATCCTTATATACATTATAATAAATGTCTAAAAAAAAATTAATCTCGCATTGTGCGCAGATGGAAATTACGCGTCGCTTTTTACAGGACCGTAAAAGCGTAAGTATATTAAATTTTTTTTTACGAAAGAAACTCTTGCCAATAAGTAATATAGTATACTTTGATAGTGCTTCTACCATGAAATGGAATGAGATTACTCCGACAAGATTAACTTTATAGTATTGTAGGAAAAAAGATTTAAAACTGCATAGTTAAAAAAATAAGCATCAAGGATTTTGCGCAACATTGAAACTAAAATGTCATAATTTTTCTTTTTAAGAAATATTAACGATTTTCAGTGCTAGATTAACTTGGTCTACACCTATGGACTGAAATATTTCGAGCGCCCTTTTATATGTGATTTATCTGGATAAATTTTTTTTTATTAGTTATCTATTTTGCATCAATTTAAAATTTGATTTTCTCGAAATCTCGTTAGTAAAAAATCCTTTATTTATTTTGACTCGAGTACGTAAAAATACAAAATTGAAAGATATGTGTAGAAGACAAAGTATTTCAAAATATTTTCTTTTCTAAATTTTAAAACAGAAAATTGATAATATGTATCATCGTATCATAAGAATTTATATGCTATGTGCAATGTAGAACCAATTTCAAAAATAGATGAACATACTGACGGTAGTGTACGGAGATTTTCGATGGTCCCAAGAAAAAAGCCGAGACAGCCGCTATTAGGCTAAAAATTAGAATAGCAAAACGCGAGCCGAGTAGATTACGCTTTATTATAAATCACCTAAGAACAATTAAATGCACCGACTAATGCAACTGCTTAATAAGCAGCTAAATATAATATCTAGATGCAATTCATCTGCCTGAAACGCGTCTAAATTAGTTGGGAAGGCATCAACAACTGCTAGTATAGCAATAAATAAGATAAATAAATTCTGCAGCCTTTAAAAATTTGCCACTCTGGGCTATAGCCCGTTCAGCCAATGCCTTAATCTGACATTGGAATTAAACATATATCTCGTTCGCATGATCGTATTAGAGCCAACAGATCTTCGCATGATTTTATCAAATTTTCGTCGTATCAGATATTCTCAGTTGCTCAGACAAAAATAACATGTACTTTAAGTTGTACTAAATATGCTCAGTTGCTCAAATAGAAATAACACACATATTATATCGCAATATAAACCATATAAATTGCTCGATATTTCCAAAATAGAATGAACAACGTGCACTGTCATATACTTATTTTAAAATTGTGTTACACTACAGCATCCGAACGTGATAAAAATTGTGATAAAACTAAGCACAGATTGTTGGTTCCTTATATCTTTGAGCTAATAAATCATTCTATTTGTTCATATATAGATAAGGTAAACTTGCCGCGCGATATTAAACGATTCTGACTTTGCAATGGAAATATTACGTGCAGTTACATTTCATCTCCATTTCAATTAACATCAACCCTTTTTTCGTCGTGTTATTTTAAATCAATTCTCGAAATGTGAAGAATTTAAAAATGCGAAATATAATTCTAAATTTATGTTTCTAAAATCGTCAGTCAAGATTTAATAGGAAAACTTTCATAATCAATATTATAAAACTGTACAGGTTGACGTAATACGAATTCCGAAATTGAATATTTTGACATTTATTGAAAATAATAAATTTCAGACAAGTGTGTGATTTAATTCTTCAATTTAAACAGACATACCTCAAAGATATTTGTAAAAGAGTGAAAATAACGATAATGGAAGATAAAAGTCTGAACGAGGTACTTGCAGTAAAAGATCCGACAAAAATAACGAAATCGAACGAGCCGTCAGATGTCGGACCGTTAAAATTGAAAGTGTATAAAAAGAGATGGCTAATATTAATCATCTATATGATTTATAATGGAACAAATTCTTCTCAATGGATAGAATATTCAATTATAACTAACATAGTTACTAGGTATATTACATTTCTCTCCAGATACGTAATTTATTAAACATAAAAGTCAGTGTTCTCTTTTATATATCGTTTAGGTATTACGGAGTGTCTTCGTTAATGGTTGACTGGACTTCGATGTCATTTATGGTGATTTACATGGTGTTTGTATTCCCAGCGTCGTACGTGACAGACAAGTGCGGTCTGCGATGGACCGCTATTATAGGCGCCGCTTTAAATTGTATAGGTTCCTGGATAAAAACCTTTTCCGTTCAACCCGACAAGTTTTACGTCGCTTTTATCGGTCACTCGGTAGTCGCGCTCGCGCAGGTTGGTACTTCGCACAATCTTAATTTAGTCTATTAATCTCTTTAAAAAATCTTTATACTATTACAACTTCTTTCCTATTCATTTCTTTTATCTTTATCATTATTACTATGCCACTGTATTCACTTAGAGAACATTAATTACTTCATTTTGCATTAGACTTTGGTCCTGCCAATACCGGGACGCTTGGCCGCGCAATGGTTTCCTTCTAACGAACTCTCAACCGCCACGTCTTTGGGTATTTTTGGCAATCAATTGGGAGTATCGTTGGGTTTTCTCTCAGGACCTATGATAGTAAAGAATCACGATAGTCTGGATGATATCGGCAAAGATTTGACACGGCTATGCTGGATCATTGCAATCATCGGCACGATTGTATTCGGTCTAGTTCTTATATGTAAGTTAATAATCTGTTGTAAATATGGTCAGATAATTTAACAATATAAGTATTGCTGTCTAATTCTCATCAGTAATTGAAACAGGTCTGAGTTTATGATAAATATTTTTCTAGCATCTTTGTAATCCCCCATGCGTGCATCAGTTTTTATTTAATAAAATAATAAATATCATAAATAATAATAAATGGTCAAATCTGAATAAGAAATTATTAAATTTATATTGCATATTTTAATATATAAATTTATGTCCTTAAGCAATTCACTTCGGCAAATGAGATCTGAATGTCTCTTTTAAACATTTACTATTGATTCCGAAAAGCCGAAATAATCCCTTATAGATATTAATTAAAGGAAGCTATTCTTCAATATATCTATCAAATTTTTCAACGTAGCTCAATTTTCCAATACAACCGATAATCTACTTTAATCTCGGTCTCTTTATCCAAGTTTTATTTTTATTTACTCGGTTAACCGCAAGAGGATAAACCGTTAATTAATTAAAGATTGCTTGCGCCGCTAGAAAGATTATCGCGTTTTAATCTTCTCAATGTGCTGCTTTCGTATCAGTATTTCAGAACGAACCGAAACTGCCGCCGAGCGAGACGCGGGCGCTGCAAAAATTGAATCGGGCGAAGAAAAGAGAGGAGTTTATGGCGCCGATTAAAAGACTCTGCAGGAACAAAAACTATATTATGCTCTGTAATTGCTACGGTTTGAATGTCGGAGTACTGAATGCTGTGTCTACATTACTCAATCAGATATTCCTCGCACACTTCGAGGTGAGCTAGTGAATCTC
>QKQZ01001102.1:0-20379 GCA_003595255.1 Solenopsis fugax | reverse complement strand
GCCGCATTTAGTTGAATGAACTAATATTTTTTTAAGTCAACAAATTTTTTTTCTCAGTGTATTCCTTGGAATACTTTCGAATCAGGATAATCCGTGATGTGGATACCAAGGTTTTCATCGTCATAATTCATTAACTCGTTTCGCTGATTATTCTACATTCCCTCATTCGATTCTGGTATGTCTGCGTGGTACATGACATTATACGCGGCTTCCTGCACGTGCTCGACACATGTTTCGGAGATACTTATCAAACGTCACGAGTGCGTTCCGATTTCTTCAGAATATATTTAATTATGCTCATATTCGATATGACGATATTCGACATGATATGATATAATACTTTGCCAGATTTGTCAATTTTATACACTAGAGGAAACCTACAGCAAAAGCATTTTTAACAGCAATCAAATATTTTATTTTATGTAACAACAAATTTAATTGCTTCTGCGAAATACATGTAAATAAAAAAATATTTGTTTACATTAACTAAATATAGTTTTGTTCGTGTATTTTAATCAAATTATTTGTTGTCGTAACAAAACATTTTTCCTGCACACGACTTACTGTATTTAAAAAA
Organism: Solenopsis fugax; assembly: GCA_003595255.1. Lineage (NCBI taxonomy): Eukaryota > Metazoa > Arthropoda > Insecta > Hymenoptera > Formicidae > Solenopsis > Solenopsis fugax. Next base: position 19,802 of record QKQZ01001102.1, on the reverse strand, counting down.
AAATGTAAAGACTTTATAGGACATTCGATCTAGTGTTAATTATTATCGTACTTTACAATCCGCGACTTTATTCTTGGAAGAAAAATTTTGATAGAAATTAATAATTTTCATTAAAAAGTTTATTTATTTTTGTGTGCCAGAAAAATGGTAAAAAAGCTACAGACTTGTATGTATATCTGAAAAGGTGATAAAAATGATTATTAGTCATTTTGAAAAGAAAGAAAATTGTTGCAATTTTGTAATATAACTTTTATGAATTCAAGCATGCATATCAAGGAGAAGACATTGTCTGCATTGTGGTATGATTGCACTTGTGCTACGACCGTAACATTGGCCTAGAAAGTTGCATTGCGGTCCATTCTTCCATTGTCTGTCAAAGAAAAGAGAGAAGTAAATAATAAATAGGGACACAAAAGAGTGAACAAAGGTTGAAAAAAGAGAAGAATCGATATTTTATATGCAACACCTTGATTGTACAAATAATAGGTTAAAAACGGAAAGAACTTGCTCGATTTCGCTCGGATATACGTAATAATAATTACGCTACTTCGTAACCATAAGTCGTGTCAACCGCATAAAAACTGGCTGTGAAACCGAGCTGGGAAGACTGTTATCAAGAATAAACGACAACTATCTTTAATAATTACTTGATCGCTTTTTCTAAATGTTACGTATATAACAAAGTAATATATTATGTATGTTCTTATGCATTGAAATCGCAACCTATTTATCGTTAATATATATCATTTTAATGCGTTTGTTATTCTTGTATGCAATTTTGTAAGCTGGAACTGAGACTCTTTTCAACTGAATTTTTCTTTATTTTAAAGAATATAATTTTTTTTCTTCATTTTGTAAACGAACGATTATAAATGATTTACTGTTTTTATTATAAATATATAAACAACATCTATAGTGAGAATATAAAGTATTTGTAGAGAAAATATTTTTTAAAACCTTATTCTTAGAAAGTAAATATTGATTAGCAATTAATCAACAATAAGTACACATATACATATATACTGTTTATTACATTCATTATCTATTAATAAATTGCTAATTAATGTTTACTTTCTGAAAATAAGGTTTTAAAAAATATTTTCTTTATGAATATTTTTTACACTCATTGTATGTTAGTAATTTTTTCATAAATTTAAAAAATTTTAATGTCATTAATACATGAATTAATGTATTATTCGCAATTACAGTGCAAAATTCTTTGTTTATTTTAAAGCAAACATAAATAATTTATACAAATTGAAATAAGAACGCCTTCTAAGATCAAGCTGGATCTTAGTGCTTTTTATAAATTTTACTTGTGTGATTTTTATATACCTTTTTTCAAATTCAATCGACTACGCGCCGAATTACTTTTCCGGGAGGATAAGGAGTCTAACATCAAGATGCAAGTTAGCATCGCTAATTATTAAATTATTTCTAATTTAATAAATGTGATATTACCTGTTCATGTTCAACTTATAGCTGCGTTATGACCGGAAAAGTAATTCGGCGCGTAGTAAAAAGGTATATAAAAATCACACAAGTAAAATTTATAAAAAGCACTAAGATCCAGCTTGACCATAGAAGGCGTTCTTATTTCAATTTGTATGTATTACATTAACGGTCGAATATCTCCAATTATAAATAATTTACTTTCTTATCATACGTGTATGAATAATATCTATGTAATTTTTATCTTCGTAATTTTTTTATAAATTTCTCTCTCTTTAATTCTTATGTTATTAATACATTACGAGTTATCGTATCGCCTTATTATAGGTCAAAATTCTTTCTCGATATTATCTCACACATCCGTCATAATCTATTATCTAATCATAAATAGCACTTCCTCTTATTTCTAAGCAAAACTGGTTTACAGTTGCATGTCTGTCTAATTGAAAGTAGCACAAGAGAAAATAACATTTAATGTTCAGATCATTACGGTTTCATAATAGCATTCCATTGGAAAACTTCGTAAAATGAGCCGTTCCTTTTTTTTGCAGATTCAGAGTTTTACGGATTGCACGATATTCTGCAAGAGAGTCCAATGCTCACGAAGGATAAAGGAAAACGATGACAGAATGTCGAGTATGGAGGATAATTTTACTCGTTGTTATATGGAAAACGACCGCAAACGCAAACACGAACGTCGCGCAAATCTATTCACATGACGAAGACAGGAAACCGTTCGAGCTGAACAAATACATTTATTCCTGGACAGGGCCAAACGCGTTGGCCAGGTCGGCCTTGGTCGAGAGACAGGAAAGGCTGCAATATAATTGCGAGCTTGAAAGTAGCGAGGTCGATATCTCCGCGTTAAATCCAGAATCATTCAAGAATATTCTCGTGGATGATTTGCATGAATTGCTGTATTGCTATGTACCAAAGGTATCAAAATTCATCGTTTTTTTTTTGTAAAAATTACAAAACTTGCGTTGCATTATGCGTTCTAAGACGATTTTATTTTTTAGGTGGCGTGCACAAATTGGAAGCGCGTACTGATGATTGCGACCGGAAAATGGCCCGGTAACGATCCTTTAGAAATACCGGCCGATCAAGCTCATTCCCCCGGTACTTTTCAGCGATTGAGCAATTACACTCTGCCGGAGATAGAGAAGAAATTAGCGACGTACGACAAGCTAATTGTCGTGCGACATCCTTTGGAAAGGCTTCTATCGGCTTATCGAAATAAATTAGAGACCAAACATGAGAAAAGTGCGAGTGCGAGATACTTCCAGACCCGCTTCGGCAAGAAAATCGTCAAGGTAAAAAATAAATCTTCTTAAATATAGTAAAATTTCTGTACCGTTTTTGTTTGTAGTTCTTTAATCTTGATTTGTATATTATTTATCATACGATTTATTTACGGATCTTGCTCTCTAATCTCATCTTGGATATATTTGAGTATATTTAGGTCACTAAAACTAGTTTTAGATCTCTCACTTTCGTTTCTATATCCATTTTTAGAAATATTTTTTTAAAAAAACTTGACGCTTGATACATTTATTCATTGATGTTTGAATTTTAGTTTCATATTGAATTTGAGTTTTTTTACAAATTTTTTCAAACATTAGATAAGATATTGACAATAATTCGCAATCTGTATGGGTGTGTAAAAAATCTTAATAATGTTATGATTGAGATGCAGAAATTATCAGAAACAAAAAATAAAAAAGAAATTCTTAATCTATAAACTTAGTTCTTGTTAAAACGACAATCAAGTTTAAAAAATTGATTTTTGCAAAAACAACAAAGTTTGAAAAAGATTCGACTTTTTGCTTTTCTTTCGAATGTTTTACTGGAAAAATCGAAAAGTTACAATTTTTATTTGATTGTGGGACGAAAGAAAGAAAAAAAATTGTAAATATATCCAAAAAATTTTGAATTAATCAAATTAAAACTAAATGAGTTAATGTGTCAATAATTTTGAACAATGTTGTTTTGAGAAAAATGTATTTAAATGTTGTAAATTGTTATACACATTATATATGTTGTTTAGATTAACAACAACTTTTGCTATTCTCTTTAATCTGCTCTCTTTTTTTTTTCAAAGTTAAAACTATTAAAAAATACCTAAAAATTAATTGATTTTTTTGAAACTTAAAAGAAATAAAGAATTATTAAACAATTGTTTAGATAAAATTTCTTCTATCGAATTACTTTAGTTCTATCGTTGAGTCATGCGCCTACATATAAAAAGAAGATATTTGTTTGTTTAGATATCGTTAAAATTCTTATTTCTTCAGTGATTGGATCAAATTTAGAAGTACCGTATAATCGCGCACTTCTGTGAATATGATTACGATTAATTCTACGTGTTGTTCCACTTTATCGTATTAACCGTTAATGGCAAGTTCCATATGCAAATGGGGATGAATAGCCAAATATCGAAAACATCACATCACAAATAGAGACTTTAACTGCGCAATATTTTTATAGAAATACAGGCTAAACGCGACCGAGGAGTCTTTAAGGAATGGTGATGACGTGACGTTTCACGAGTTCGTCGACTTTGTCACCGACGACACCGAGAATGGAACACGGAACGAACATTGGAGACCAATATACGATTTATGCCAACCGTGCATAGTTAATTACAATCTCATAAGCAAGTACGAGAGCTTGGTCGAGGATGCCACGGAAGTTCTCGAACGGATAGGTGTCACATCTGTGAAGTAAGTGCACGAACTTATTAAATTAATAATTTTAATAGATGTCTAGATGTATTTGCGAAATATTTAATTAAATTTAATTACACAGTTTCCCAGCCAGACCATCAAGCAGCGAGCCGACGTCGAGAAAACTGGATAGATACTATTCTACCCTGAGTTACAAACAGCTTCGAAAGCTGGTAGATCTATACAAATTAGATTTAAGGCTGTTCGACTATTCGTTGGAAGATGTGCTGGGATTTTCCTTGGCATAAGGCGCTCGTTAATATTAAGAAGCAGATTTACGTGTTATGACTAAACTGTCATATCACTAAAGTCTATGTAATATGACCTTGTTTATTAGGACGAATTATTATTGCATTTTGTAAATGCAGTAATATAAATGTTTAAAAATCTCAGAGTCGAACGGCAGACTTCTTGGACCAATTTATTAGACATTATATTTTGTATAGACAAAACCTCGTACTACCTCGTGTTACATACAGAACTGTTTTCTCAAATTAATGATATATCATTAAAATTTACGTAAAAAAATTATATGGCATATTTTGAGCTTTGACATTTTAAAATATCTTTTTTATTATGTCATAGCAATTCTAATATTATCAGTATGAATGAAAAATCAAAACTAATATATATAATAAAACATATATAAAGATATGTTAAATATAAATTCAGTATGAATGCAAAGTATGTTATTAAAATATAAATCGTTTTATAAATTGCGGAATATGAATTGTACGAACCTTAAATTTTTCATTTTTTATTTCTTTTAAATATAAAAAATTACATTATACGAAATTATTTTTAATTATTGCTATTTATGTTTAATTAAAATACAACATTAATCGTCATACTTTACGATTGAAATATATTCGTTTAAACACGTACTCGTAAATATATATCTCGAAACTATTTATTTTTGAAATTATGGCGTTTTAAATGTATAGCGGTGCCTCGTGCCAAGAATTTAAGGATAGTTCAAACAAATAAAAGAACTCGTTTTTGCCTGTGCCAAGAAAGAATCAATGTCAACTTCTTACAAGTCGAGTTTCGTAAAAGTCATATAAAATGTAAGTCGCTTTTACATCGGTACGCAATTTATAGAATGAAATATTATCTTAGAACAATCTCTATTTATATGCGCATCTTGTGAACCGTGTCGTGAGTTAATCCGTAATAAAAGTTTCACTTTCCTATTTTCGTAATCGTGTCATACCGTGTTCAAAGTTATTGCTTTGAACGCAGCCATATTTGCGTGCCTATGTAGATATTATGTGTAAGGATGTCTTCATTGCTTATCATAGAAAGGAATCCATAATGATCAGAAACTATGTGTATAGTTACCAATCAATTAATTATTCTGTATGGATAAAATTGTGTATGGCATTGCAAACAACATGCGAACATTATGTATATTGTGAATCCAATAATAAAACTGTAATTAAATATTTCATGATTAATAAATAATGCTAACTAATTATCAGGTAATTATTAATTATTTTGAATAATTAAATTAAATCAATTATAATTTAGACTCGATAAATAAGAAAATTTAAAACTACCAGTTAACACAGTCTTTGAATGTTGATACGTTACATAGCTCTACGTCTAAATTCGTTATCGTGGACAAGAATATTTCTATCGATTTTGATTGAGAATCTAATTTATAAATTAGAGGAAGTATAATTTAGAATGGTACCTGTTTCTCACAAGGTAGACGCGTTATATAACGGTCGAGCTGGAGTTCGGAGGTGTCCGTACATTGTTCATCGAGATTGATGTTTAGCTAAACGAGTTAAATTTAGACGAGAGCCCGAAAATGATGGACGGCCTTCTATATTGGCGCGCATCGGCTAAGGAGTAAAATCTTAATCGCGCAAAACAGTTCTGACAGTCTCCCGAATAATATGATGCATCTCGATGCAATTTCCAATCAAGCTTGATGGACTGGTGCATTTTAATTTCGCAATGATCTTGAACCTGTCAATACCTATATTATAGTGTCTCGATGTATCATCTGGAACCGATCTGGCGGCGTTTTTGTCAGGAAGTTACGCCTAACATCTACAATGCCTTAATATAACTCGAGGTAGCGAAACTCGTTGCTCTCCAAGCAACATTAGCCGATGGTGGGATCTTGTCTTCTACCAATCCTGGAGCAGAAGATGCTCGCGGGAAGGTGCGACACGGTACACGCGAGTAATGGGTGGGGGTGGTGATGCGGTTCCTGGAGGAATTTCGGGATCAAAGCGGCCCGAGAGCGCGAATCCTGCACCGCGTGATCCAGTCTACGATCGCACGTAGAGCGACGAGGAACGCATTCCTGGATCTAAGTGGATCTTGAAGACAGAAAGCTCAAAGTGTTTTTCATGTAATAACTTTTACAATCGGAAATAGATTATCTAGCCTAACGGCGAAATACGCAATTAGTTCGTGATAATCCAAGCGCTCGTGAGTACCGATGTTATTCTTTGAATGAAGATCGATCGATACGAGTTTACCAAAAATATTACAATGTTGTACACAGTAGTTTGACTGTAAGTCTGATTATCAGAAACAACGGTGCGATGTGGAAAGAAAGTAAGAATTTGTTGTTATTTCTACGCCCAAATTCACGGAAATTCGAAAAGAACGATCGATATTTTATTTACGAGGAATAAGAGAAAATTTTATCGAATAGTAGTGTATTTAGTAAGTAATAGATTTTGTATGTCATAACACAGAGCTGCCCATACCGGCCAAAAAAATGCCAAACGCGGCCCACGAGACGACGAGCCTTCTGATGACGTATGTCATCCTTATTCTTCTATTACTCTCGCTTTGGGTATTATACTCGGGGTTGTTTTTTTAAGCACAACAGACATTCCTCACTATGGTGAGTTACGTCTACTACTGAATCTACTAGTGTGTCTGAATCCTGATTTTCGTTTGAAGAATATACAAACTCACATTGAGTGTTCCAAGTACTTTACATTTTTTATTTTTTATTTCGATATTTTTTGCATGAAATAAAACCTTTTTACTTCTTCAATTAAACTTATCTAAATGTATTGGTAGCTTTTATCATTTTAAAATTATACGAGAAAAGTTACAGAATAAGACTATGGGGTTAAGAAGGTATTGTGTTAAGTTGGTCATTGAAATCTCCGAACAGTAAGCGGAATTTCATTATTCGTCTTGCCTCGCTTTAGTCCTGTGTATCTTATGATGTTTTCTATGTTGTTTACCAATTATTAATTAATTAGTAATCAGTTATTTGCGATAATTATTTTATTTTATTAGTGACAAATTGTTTATTAATAATAAGTAATCAACGTGAATTCAACTTGTATTTAATAACATTTTAAACATGAAACATCGTATATTTTAGGGTTGAACAAAGGAGAAAACACGTGTCAAAAGGCGAATGCATTCAGAAAATCCAAGAACGTCACGGACAACCTCTCGTTCGGAGCTCGCCAGTTCTCATTTATTACATTTTCATTTACAATCTAGGCGCCTGGAGACATGTTTATCTACGATAATCATCTTTGACTGTTAGTGACCGATTTCCGCGATGGAAATTGTATACAAAAATATATTTATCGGGCAATAGGAAGAATTTTCAAAGTTTATTTTATTATCGTGTCTCACTTGAATTTCTTGCCATTTCGTCGTGGAAATCGGCTATCTCGATATTACACTAATTATATCTCCTTAGATAATTAGCTAAGAATATATTTTTTGAATTTAAAATAACATCTATTATTTCACGAGCGTCAATTTTACAGCCATGATGTAAAAAAAAGGTGAAACAGGTAACCAGATGCGCAGTAGACCTATGGTCTCGACCAATCAGAATTCGGTCCAAATGCTGAATTTCAACAGATTTCACTATAGCTACAGCTTTGGACCTAAATTTCATTGGTTCATGTATTTTTTCATCGAGCTACATCGAGCTACATCGAGTCGCCGACGATGCGCGTTATTTCACCTTTCTTCTTACATCATGTTTACAGCTACAATTCGCATCGTCATTGAATTGTGCTCTCGTTTGAAGTTATATAAATATATCAGTTTGTTTCACCTGCGTTCGTGTATGTCGGATGCATTTCGTTTACCTTCAGTTACGACATTAAAAATGTATTATGAAAAGTTTCTTTGAAAAATTTGTTTTGTAATATATACTTTCAATATACTGCAAACGATAAAATAAATCTCTTTGTTTGGAATGCGGACTAGAATTTACTCTGCTGTTATTTACTATCGATTCGGAAATAACTTGTCATTACTGCTATCGAGGTGTGCGTAAAACGGACTGCAATTACAAAAGGAGGACGTAATTGCGAAAAATGCGGATTTTGTTACGAGGTGCAATATAGAGAGAACTTTGTAGAGATGTGTGGACGACGCCGCCCGCGATGTGTGGGCGTTTCTCCAAAAATAGTCGGCGCTTCCAGCTCTCGAAGTTCGACCGTACGTCCGCGTAGAACTAAATCGGTATTTTCGACAGCGCACGCGAAAATAGACGACATGATTAGTACACATTTCAATGCTGGGCCGCAATTAGAGGGCCGTGTTAACGAAAAGCTTTCAAACGTTACGTAAGGCGGAAATATCCCGATACCTCGGGTACGACTCGAGTATCGAATTACTCGCTTGTTGTATTCGAGCACTTTTCAAATACTGACTTTTACGATATAAATATCCACTTTTTTCGAATGCACCAAGTGTCCATTCTTTTCGCCTTCTTCGTTCGACAATTTATATGTCTCGTACATTCGCCAAATCAAATAAGTTTACTCTAACAGATCACGTGTTTTTGTAAGCTTCTTTCATTTCTACAAATCTGCCATCTCTTACTTGACCGTACCGGAATGTATTCCGTTATATTTGCACGTTGTTATTTCAAATGTGTTCCTTATATTATTAGTAGCACATTAACGGACAGGTGCGTGCAGGTGTGGGTGACGAAACGTACAAGTTAAATGAGAGATGCCCGAGTACGAAAATTGACTTGTCGCATTATATAACTGATCGAATGACACCCTGAAGAAGGGCAAGAAATTGCAATATTACATCTATAATTTATGTAAATTATTTGTTATATATTTGTTATATACGATTTAGTTCCGAAGTTCATCGCACGGTATCGTAGGACACTCGGCGTAGTAAATATTTTCACGGGCGCGGACTTAAATGTTACGGCAGCGCTCCAGTAATCGCTCAAAATAGATCTAATCGCTCCAGATTCGTAGTTGCGCGATGCGGCATCCGCACACCCGGTGTCCCAAGATATGTTGTGTATGTTGTAGCAATGCCAAATCGTCTCTCATTCAATCGTCTTTCCGATGAAGATACGATCTGGATATCTAATTGTTTAATTTATAAACTTAATTGCGTTGTTTACTATACCTCATTTGTGAAATTTTTGTCCGACGGTGATTATTTTGATTTCTTGAACTTTGAACGGAGAATTAATCCTATGTAGTAAAAAATCTCAAAGACGCTTATGAAACTGCATCCCAAGAAAAGATTAAATATTCCGCCCAGCGATGCTGAAAAGTTTTCCTCTTCTTTTAATTAGAACATTAAAATTGGTTACATGCAAATAGAAACGATTACTTACATAGCAAATATAATCCATCAGCAGCCGGGATTGTATCCATTGATACGAATGTCTCGGATTTCATAAATACTTTTAGAATGGACTGAGCTTTCGAAAGATTTTTACTGAAACAAATTTTGTACACATATATGTTATATGAAGACAGCATATATTTAAAAAGCAAAGTATATTTTAAAATATATTTAAAAGCAATATTTCATGCGATGTGGATCAAGTTGATCAGAAAGTCTTTTCGTATTTTATGCAAAAAGGAAAAAATTATTTTTCATGAAAAAAGCTTTTATTTGAATCATCAATCTCCACCTTATCTAATGGCCTTCTCCAATCGATCTACAAGTTTGAAAATTCTGTCCGTGAAAAAGGCATTAATAATCCTGGAATTAAAGGAAAGATCCTCTCTTTGGAAAATTAAAATATAAAAAAACTTTCTGATCAACCTAATATTTTGATTTTGTATATTCTTTTATTATAACTTACTATATCTTGGGATTGAAATCGTGATCACCATTTAATGGGAGAGTGTGACTTCGTAACTCGTATGATATACTTCGACATGGAGTTATACATTCACACGTTAAATTTTCTGAAAATACATTTTCAATAATCCGTGTCTTGTTTGAGTTTGCATAAAGACACGGAAAATCGTCCCAGTCGCAAAGCTACAAGGATACATTAATTTATAGAACTCTTATACTTATAAATTTATTACAAGGATATATTAATTAAAAGGTGTTAATTATAATTAAAAAAAAAGTTAAGCATGAAAAGGTTAATTTATAGAATTCCTAATTATAGATCTAAAATGATAATTTAAAGAAATGATTTTATTATAAAACCTTATTTTGAAGTTACCTTTAAAGAATATCTCTTAGCTATAGGCGTGTAGTAGAGTGGCACGCAACCACAGGCATGGAGAATAGCCTTGATAGAGCAGCTAGTAAAGCAGTTGGGATATCGATACGTAGGAAAATACTCTAATTTAGTTTTCTCATCTGCGCAAATCGGAACTAATTTACCTTGATCATTAGATTCATAATACCCTCTGAGCTTTTGCTTGAGAGATGGAATTACAGCAATCTATATCGAATTAAAATAATCAAATATGCGAAATATCTTGGAAATGCTTGATTGAAGATTTTTTTGTAATATCACTTTTAACAAATCTAAATTGATTATATATATATATGAAAATATATAACCTGTAATTCTTGTCCTGCTTGTAAAATGTGTCTAGGAGTTAAGGTGGTGACATATTCCAGAGGATGATGAGGGAACAACTATCTCATCGAAAACAAAAACAAATATATAATATATATTAACGGTTTTTTGAAGAATATCGATTTGAAGAAATGTGAAGACAAATATTTAGACTGGTAATCGTAAATGTAATTTTTTTCTTCTTATTTGACTATTTGAAATTCACATATATACGTAGGGTAGTCCTTGTATTGGTCGCTACAATGTTTGAGATACTTTCGATGAACGACAAAATGTTTTGAGCAATAGTTTATTAATTTTGAAAGTGATAAGTAATGGTAAAGTCAATTTGTTATGATTTTTATGCACTTTACATTATATACTTTATTTTGGTACATATTTCGACACAAGGTATAAAATATCTCATAAACATAAACTATTTATTTTCATAACTATACTTTCATTCCCAGAATAAAAAAATTAATCAACTAGTGGAAAAAAATAGTTCCTTTACATTATTTGTCTTCCTTAAAACTAATGAATTTTTGTTCAAATATTTTGCCGTCAATCCATCAAAAATACCTCACAAATTATGGTGACTGATACAACCATTTTGTGTATGAGAAATAAAATTATACGTGTCATGTTAATAATATATCTGTCAACTTTGTACCACAAGACCGACGGAATTTGTTGAATATTTGATATATTTTTCTTCTACTCCATCATTTTCGATTAAAAATTTTCGGTGTAGAATAACACGAAGACCGGTGTGTGGTCCGAACAAAGGAGTTCTGATAACATCATTGTCGCTTTTATTTCTAATTTAATCGAAACAAAGTAATGCATGATCGAGTCATAATAATAATTAATATGTAATTAAGCAGACGTAATTACCTGCCAGTTATGTACTCTTCGAGAAGATAGTTGAAGGAGCAACATATACCTGTGAAAGTGTAAGATATTTTGAACAGTTCGCTACAATTTTTTTCAGTTTGTTCCCACATACAGCTTTCGAATAGGTCTTCGCAAGGTCGCAAAGCTTGTACTAAATCTAATAGCGTCATATTGTTTGTCTTCAACAATAATTTCAAGTCTTTCAAATGAACTTTACCACCAGGAGCATTTTCATTCGCAAATGCGGGCCCATATCTAATAGAAATTTCGTATTCTATTATTATTTTAAACATGAATTTTAGATACTGCGAAAGTTGTTTCTGCGTAAAATTGTAATTGAGATCGTTTACTTTTACAAATTGCGTATACTGTTTCTGAAAAAATACATGTACCTAACTAGGAACCTCCCTGTACTCTCAGTCATGTTAGGTGGTAAAGTCAAACTTTGGAATACTTTTCTGCGTCTTGAACCCATCGGTGGTAGTAAGGGACAAATAGTAATAGCTGGAAAGGGGGCTTCATATATTGGAACGTGAAATGACTTAATAATGGTCCGGATTGGATTATTGCTGTAACGTTCCCAAAATTTCTGCAGCAGAAGAGTCAAGCCTAAAAGAATGATGTTGCTTACATTTGATAAATTTTATATTAAACAATGTAGTTACCTTAGTAGCATAATATTGACAAATTCATTGGCTCAATGCATTTCCAATGTAAATATATTTACATATATATTTTACGAGATATATAATTTATTACTGCATATTTTGACATAGGATAAAGGCAAGTAATATGGAATATGCTATTAATATGGAAAAGTGACTTTTTAAAGAAAAAACTTCATAGAGATAACATATTACGTAAAAAATTTATATAATTCAAATCTTATATTCGAATAATTTGAAATTTATATAAATCAACTTTTTCGAAAATTAATTTTATCATTATTTATCACCTTTCAATATGCTTTTGTCAGGAATACTTTTTCCAAAATGCTTGCTTTTTAAGATATTTTGTTTCCATTAAAAGTAAGCCAGTATATAATGCAAATAATGATATTTCATATCTATGTATGACTACACACACTAACTGTTACTTACAAACAAAACTGCAGATCATGATTACTGTCCAGAAGAGTTTTCCGATAATGCCGGGTTTTAGTAAATTACTAAAGTACTTTATGCCATTAATCGAACTGTTTTCCAAATATTCGTTCACAAGTTCATTGGTAATTTCTTTTTTACTGTTTTCTATTATATTACTTCTATTATACAATTTCATATGAGTGTTGTCGAATACATTTTTTCTCATTCCTTTCGGAGCTTTTATATGATCCACTGTAATTCTCTTCACCGCATGTCTCTTACGTTGTAGAGTATTTGACATCATGATGCAAGCACTGAAAAACTTTCGATTTTCTCAATATTCTTTTGATGTTCACTACTTACAAAATATTTTGCACAGAACTGTTCGCTTGATAATGTTTCTTCTACGATGTGTTGCTTTATACTGCTGTTTGATCAGAATCACGTTGATTTTATCGTTTCACGTAGAAAGTTGTGTGTGCTGCGATCAAACATAGCGTGTCAAGGCTGACTTTAAATAATCTATTATGTTTTGCAAAATTAATGAAATATAGATGATGGTAAATCTGATAATCAGATAAACGCAGTACTTTAAATGGATGTATTTTCCGACGAACGCGATTAAAAGTATAAAACGATTCCATTATTTACTTATTTAAAATACAACACAGCAATGTACATGGCGACATAAGGTCTTCTGATTTTTTAACAGTTTTAAGAGAGAAAGAGATAAGTTGAGATTTAAAACGTACACTTAAAATTGACTGTTCAACCTTTATTTACAGAATCTCACGAAAACAACGAGAAGGAATGCCTAGCCTATTGTACGTACAAATAAATAATACGCAACGAAATTATAAAAAGTTATGTACAGAATGGAAAATTAATTATTTTATCAACGTGTCGCCGATCACGAGTGTTCTATACCACAAAAGTGAGCTCTTTTACTTAGCGCAGTGCCCTTGGTGAATTTGTGAGCGTAGAATATTTGTGACTATTCAACGGTGTCGTCACATTAGCTGTCAAAAATCCTGGAATAGTGCTAATTGGTCTGGTGGCAAGGGTGGTTGGGAACGCCAGTCGGTTTCAGGATAATCGTCGAAGCAGCTAGCATCGCCCGGCGTTTTCACACGTGGCCTTATCGGGGGTGTCAAGGCCCTTTGCGGCACCTGTGGACATTTATCGATCGTTCAAGCGCGGCTGCATTTCCGACATATTATAAAACGTAAAGGCACGCATACGGTGCCACTGATTAAATATTAATTATTTTAGCTTTTGCCATTTTTTTTACTTAGTTGCATGTACATCACGCGAAAGCAAGCAGATCACTGTGAAATTACCAAAGGCCATTCGACTAGCTTGAACCATCGATGCCTCTTGACGTCCTCAGCGCCCTGCCTCATGTTGCCCAATCTCTTCGTTCTGTCGGCGATCAACAGCTTCTTGATCAGATCTTTCGCGATGGGATCCATGTGCTTCGGCCATTCTATCCTACCGCTCAGGATCTTCTCGTAGATCCCGAAAGGATTATCGTCGAAGAAGGGCGGATATCCCGCCAACATCTCGTAAATTAAAACGCCTAACGCCCACCAGTCTACGGCTTTATTGTGTCCTTTACTTTGAATTATTTCCGGCGCCAAGTATTCTGGCGTACCACACAAGGTCCATGTTCTAAAAATATACGTGTTAATTATAGCCACGGTCTCACAATGTTTTATTATGACACGCCGTTAGAAGTAACAGGTGAAGTTCAGCCGTAATGTGTATGCTAATTGCACGAGATTGCATGTCATGCTTTATAACAGTTGGTCTTTACAATTTAAACTTCGCAGGAATTAATAAAAAACAATAATAAAGATGATGTTAGATTAGATAATGTTTTCTTATGTAAATTCGTTAATAACTCATTTAGTTTTATATGCTTCTTTTGCGGCGAGACATTCTATTAGCAAGCAACCTTTAATACACTTATCTTCAATCATTGTTAATTCACATCCTACATATACTTCCGAGTTATTCTCGTTCTAAATGATTTACCTGTCCGTAAGTTTCTTGGAGAAGCCGAAATCGGTGATTTTGAGATGACCCTGACTGTCAAGGAGAAGATTCTCCGGCTTGAGGTCCCTGTAAACTATATGCTTGCTATGCAGATAATCCAGAGCGCAAACTATTTCAGCCGCGTAGAAACAACTCGTAGGTCCGGCGAATCTTCCAGCTGCCCTCAGGTAAGAGAAGAGTTCTCCGCCGGCGACGAACTCCAGCAACATGTACACCCTGGCTTCGTCCCTGCCGCTCCACAGCCTAAAAAGATGATCATAGATTGAAAAACGATTAGTCTGAAAAAACGAAGTGACGTGTTAGCTGTTACTCGGTTTTTTCAGCTTATCGAAAAAGCGTTCTCCTCGTGAACGGATCGATTTCTCTCGCCTCTATCCAGCTATTAATCGCGATGTGACGCAAACTAGTAATACTGCGTGTATCTGCTTAGTCTTAGACACGCTGAATCGTCTTCGCGAGAATCCTTTCCTTGACCGATAAATGCAACACTTTCCTCATTCCTTGGACGATTACATCGCGCGTTCAATAAGCATGCACGTTTGAAATCGGGAATAATTGCCAACCATCCTCAAATGATATTTTCTATTTAATAATAATAGGCATGATACTTACATGTTGACAATGAAAGGGTGCTTAACTTCCTTCAGGATTGTGATTTCGTTGCGCAAGTGCTCAACCTGCTTTAATCTGATCACGTCGACCATCGAGAGGATTTTCAGAGCGAGAGGCGTTCCATGATGCCTGCAGAGAACCACTCTGCCGAAGGTGCCTGTGCCTAAAAGTATTAAATCATTTAGATTGGATATTAATTGAAATTTTGCGCAATTTTAAAGGAATTTATATATAAATTACAACTTATTTTGTATCATTTTCTTTCCCTATATTTTCCCTATGTTACCTCAAATTTTATTATTTTAAGAGTAGCTCACATCTAAATTATTTG
Source organism: Solenopsis fugax (assembly GCA_003595255.1). Taxonomy (NCBI): domain Eukaryota; kingdom Metazoa; phylum Arthropoda; class Insecta; order Hymenoptera; family Formicidae; genus Solenopsis; species Solenopsis fugax. Next base: position 3,839 of record QKQZ01001102.1, on the reverse strand, counting down.
TTTAAATAAAAAATGTCGGAAAACTTACGGAAAGAAATATTTTACTGTAGTATTTAAAAATTTAACTAGATACAAATCAGAAAATAATTTTATCGATCAAATTGGTCGATCAAAATTATTGTGTAAGACAAGCATGATGAAACTGCTGCAAAAAAATGTGACATTCTAACAACCCAACTTAACTTAAATGTCCAATATAAATTCTTCAATAATTCAACATAATTTTATTTTCAGATCTGTATTTCAGCAAATTGTTCTTCTTTCGTGTATATGTATTCTAATTTCTTATATTTAAATTAGTTTTACTTTTTTATTATTAGAATTAATGTCATTAAACAAGTTAAACAAGTTTTCGAAAGCATTCTCTTGATGGGAGAAGAATTGACAAGGGGAAAGCATCTCGTCATCTATTGCTTTCTCTCTCTTACATGTTGTTTTTACATCTTTTATTTAATATCAAATTATTTTGCATGAAATTATTTTATATAATATATTACTTCATTACATAATTATTTTATATAATAATAACTTCCACTTTCCAATATCGTGAATCAATCTTATTAAATTGTATCGTTCTTATGTAATGATATTTCTCTCTGATTTAATCGAAATTCGATGCAGTGCGATTTCACGAATAACAAGTGCGCTTATCGCAAAATGTACCATCTACTACGTCTACTTTGAATCAAACATTGAAGTAATCGTTAATTACCAACGCTTTCGACGTTCTTTTGATCTGATGTGCATTGCGAAGCGCGGTCTATTTAATACACTTTCCCACGAATGCAGGTAACTCGGTTGTTCTGGTTAACGTGCCGTGAGCAATTAGCGCGCGTGCAATGAGCCTTGGCCAAATTAAACTGCGAAATTGGCCGTCACATTGCGGCGCGCGAGATTGCGCATATTTATGAGCGCGTGTACTACTGTCGAGAGTACATCTCGCGTGGAATAGCGACGAAATTGGCCGCGGCAGCAGAGGCGGCATGATACATGCGTATCATCTACCGAGGAGACCGCTGCCAACGACGACTCGGAACAGGTGTCAACGGTAAAACGACGAAGCGCTTCCGGTGATGGCGTGGACGCTTTAAATACCCGTACGACGAATTTAGGTGAAGTGTCGCGCGGCAGTCTCGGGCGATGTTTGTCCGAGCGACACCAGAGATCAGAAAACGTGTAAAAGAGGAAGACGTCTTAAAAATTTTCGCTCTAATGGCTGCAGCCCGAACGCATCTGGGCTAAAATTATAAAAAGAAGAGAAAGAAAGTCTCACGGGCCGAGCACCTGCAATTTTCCGAACCATTCTCTCACATAATTCTGACTTTAACGAGCAGTTAAATATATACTGAATATCCTCTTACTCTCCGGTGTCCCACTTCGAAACTTCGGCGAATTTGATTTCTTCTCGCTTGTTATTTTTTCTCTTTGTGATCCCAAATGTGATATTTTGATTATGCGAATATATGCGAACTGAGTTCTTACTTTTTATTTATTCCTTCACAAATATTACGTTACAGGTTTAAATCTTGGAATTTAACAACTTTCTAACAGTAGTTTTATGCATTATTAATATAAGAAGTTTCTCTAATTGTAATTTTATATAAATTTATAATTTTTTGCAAGACATTAAAATTTATAATGTGTTTGTAATTTTGCAAGATATTAATATTTTAAAAGACATTAATCAAATTATCAAAGTCAACTTCTTTTTTTTTTATATATTGTCATCCATAAGTAAGATTTGAGATTCTTTAAAAAACAAATATAAAATAAAAACTTCCGTAGAATTCAAACTCAAAGGATAGCGTATTGATTTATTCTTTACACTTATAACGATCGAAAATATTAGCTAGATGAGACTTATAATTAAAGTAAAATTGCAGCAAGTGACAGACAGAAAATTTAGCACAAGTAATGTAATCGATTTTTTTTTTAGGATAACATTTCGAACTTACCGATAGTCTTGATGATTTCCAAATCATCAATGTCGTATCGTGGCGGATCCTCCTGCGATCCCTCATCGTCGGACGTGGTGTCCCCCGACATCGTTTACGAAGTACTGTCGAGTCGAGCGTCGTCAGAGAAAGTTTCTGATTTATTTCTCCCGGGCACACTCGGAAAGAAGAAAGGAGAAGCTCTGGTTCAACGATCCACACCGCGGTATTCTTAGACCACGTACCGACGACGACAACGACTCGTTCTCATATCTGCTCTTCGTGACTTCGACTTGTAACGTGTCTTCCCAGAAATGACTCGATCAGTTTTTTTTTTTTTCGATGTAAAAATTGTGAGTTTAAATCCACAAAGATCATCCGGCACTTGGATCGTCTTCGAGGCACGATAGCACGCGTTTCTCGGATCTCTCGTGGATTGGAAAACACACCTAGCGGTCGGTACTGCCTTCAGGAAGTGTTCTCATAACGCACTGCTCGAAAGCGAGTCGGCGAATGTCCCCGTCAACGACCCGCCTTCCCTACGGCTCTCGCTCGGAGCGGTGAAAATGTGTGCGTTGATTTCACAAGTGTCATTTAACCAGCGGCAAGTGCGTGCCGCGGTAAAACGCGCGCTCGAACGTGGAAAACGAGTTCGCTTTCCACGTTTCCGCGGGCGCGGCAACGCGAGCGGTTTTATCGACGAATTTTATCACGACGACTTTCTCGTGCTCCAATTAAATATCATTTCAGAAAAAAAAAGCGCGGTCTCGAACGCGTCACGCGAGCGTTGCCGCGATTCCCGCTCGCGAGTGGTATTTGCAATCGGGGAACGGCGGGGAGCATTCACCCGTTCACTTCGTATTCGCGGATAAGCGTTTTTCAACTTCGTTTACTGTCGACTCGCAACTGTCATCCGTGGTTCTAAAGTTCAACGGGCGTCTCTCACGGTACAATTCTAATTTTTTTTCATTTCCGTCGTTCAGGAATAACACATTATTTAACTTTGACGTGCAGCAGCTGAGCGGCGCACGTGAGTGATCGTTTGCAGCTATTAAACCGCTCGCTTCTCAGAAACGTCAGCCTGCACTAGCACCAATGCGATCTCTGACAGCAGGCGCCTCGATCAGCGGAGCACATCGCGGCGGAATTATTCCGTGTCATTTTCCCACGTCGAATTCATCGATTCATCGAATTAATCGATCAGTGGATCTTGCTGCCTGAAGGATGATTACCGCGGCATTGTCCCCTGGATCTTGCGCAGCACGCGGCTCGGATGCCAACCAGAACTAAACTGGTCACCGAGGGGTCTGAAAAGGCTGTCTATCCTTCTGTTGCCCCCTCTCTTTCCTTTGACCCCCCATTCGCGCCCACCTCGCGCTTATTCTCGCTGAGCATCGCGTCTGTACCATCTAGCCGGAGAGATTTATAGGAACTCGCGATCGATCTCGAGGAAGATACACATGGCGATACGCATGGCGCCCCGAGATAAAAGGGACCTACCGGAAAGCCGTGTGGCCGATAAAAGCGGGCGCAAAGAATACGGATCGTCTGGATCTAAATTAGTCTTCGGCTTTGTTTTGGCGAGCGTGGGCTGCGTCGATCCCATAAATACGGGGACTGTCAAAATTCGCCCGAGAGATTGACCGCGACACCGAACAAGCCTGACGAAGTCTATTCTGTGAATCATGTTGGACGACGACTGTATGGATCAACATCTTTTATTGATACATTCGTAGAGGAGAGAAGATCGCTGCTTAAAGAAACCAATACACTGAGAGAAATGTTTTATAAAATCAAGCAAAGTTTGGTTGATTAGTGATCAAATGAATTTTATAGTGATAGTTATTAACCCTTAAACACACTGCTGAAAATTCTCCTAAAATTCGATCGCTTGCTGTGTGAAGA
>QKQZ01001098.1:0-16746 GCA_003595255.1 Solenopsis fugax | reverse complement strand
AACATAGCACGAAGATCCAGCTACGACCGTAAAAGGCTTTCTTATTTAATTTGTATTATAATTATAAATTTATTACTACAGCAAAAATGGTTTGCAGTTGTTCCTAATAAAGTAGCAAAACATGTATGTATAATAGAATCACATAAAAATAGTAGCAACATAAAAATAGTTATTAGAGCTAACCGATATGTCAAAAATATACAGATAATAGGTACACTCGAGAGCTAATTAATGTAATTACCCTAAATAAACTTTTAGCTACAGAGTATAGCAAATAACTATGTTCTGTAGCTAAATTCGTGTATCAGGTAGCTAAACTCTTCAACTGAGGTCCAGTTTTTCATTATCTGATTAACTTGTAGCTATGAGCTTCATCCAATGAGCTTCACCCATAATGATGCCATAGGTGAAGCTCATTGCATAAAGCATCAGGTTAAGCTTAACCATAAGTTAACCAGATGATGAAAAACTATATATTGCTACTGTAAATTAGTTACCATGTTTTTAGCTACAACTTCTTTTTTCCTGTGTTAATAAATCGTGAAAAGATCATATCTCTTTTCCCGTCACCGATATCCCATCTCTAAATCCGAGGACATTCATTTCATCGTAATTAGCGAAATCATTTTTGCGACAAAATCAGTTGTGACAAACTTTATCTAGCAGCAGTCATTTAATGTGCAATGTGTCCAAAGAACCTTGTTCAAATTCTTATCGTTGCCGTCATTAGGTGCGCGTTCAATTAGGATAATTAGTTCGACACCCCATTTTCGTATTCTGTATTTGCATATTCAAAGAAAAAAAGCGCACGGCTTTACGTTTCTCAAATTAATAACGCAAGTAGCTACCATCATAGAATTTTCGTTATATTTTTTATGTTATTAAAAATACTCATAATATAATTAGTTACATAGACATAATTGTCAATTTGCAGCTTTGCGTTTATTAAAAAAAATTAAACTTTTCGTATCGGTATAAATTATGAAATTAAAATACTTTTGGATATATTATATTTATTTCGTAAATAACAAAAAAGTTGATTGCCCTAAAAGCACTTTGCTATTTATTTCCAGTGCATTTTGTAATGGCGTCTCGCAACAGTGACAAGATTTTGTGCTTGATTATAGATAATGCAAAGCATTCTATTTAGGTAGAATCGCGCGGTGTCCTTTACACATTGAACAGTCAAACGTTTTCATCTCGTGACGTGTTAAATTTATGACGTCAAATTTGCGCAGACCTCTATACAACTATAAAATCTATATAATTATTAAATACACAAATTTTCTATTCTCGTCCAGCCAATTTGATCGTATTCTAGAATTAATAAGCCTACAATGAACATGAGCATTTAAAAAGGTATTTGTGCCATACAATACTTCTCAAATGACTGAAATAATACTTCGATCATTTAAAATACAGATCGTTTAATTAGAAAGCAATCATGTATTTTGACCTAAATTAAAAATTTACATTGACTTGATTTGTGGGAAAGTCACATTTAATTTATAATTATTAGATGAGCGCAGCATCTGTTGCCTCGTTTATTAGCTCTATATAAGTTTCAAAAAATATCCGACGTGGAGTGTAACATTCCATTTTTAGGCACAAAAGGATTAGAAATAACGTGTGGACGTAATAAATATTAATGAGCAGGTAAGAATTACGCGCGCAGAAATGTTCTCCGTTGCTCTTTTTCTTTGAGAAAGAGCTGTACGGCATTCAAGCGTTTTACGTCGTTGATTACTGCAGTCTTACCACTGACGACTCTTTGCAGTTCCGGATAGTAATTCTCCCGCTCTCTGTCTCTCTCTCTCTCTCTCTTCCTTTTCTCGTAAGTTCCTCGGAGTGTTTACTCATATCCCCGAAGGGAAGTTTTAGACTTCAGGGGGTGGAGAAACAAACGAACGCTCGGAAAGGATAAGAACTTCGTTAATATATGCATTACTTGTACGCGCTAATATCCCATCATCCGTTTTACTTAGTGCCCGATTCTCCTTTACCCGTCTCTCCTTTGTTTCTCCTTGCATCTCCGTGCTGATAAATGGATTGCAAATCGTGCGCGGTTAAGTAAAATAGTCCCTCGCCCGCAAATGATGATCGCACGTAATAACCGCGTAAAAACTTTAAGCGAGCAAAAAAACTAGCGATAATTATCAATCGCCGTAATTATTGCCGACAGAAACGCGAAGACGGATGATAGATACGGAGTCGATATCCGCTTCGTTCGCGATGTACGAAAAGAAGAAAAAGTGGCGAGCGTAAAAAAAAGAAAAAAAAAAAAGAAACACGTTCAAACAACACCAGTCTCGCGTTTACGCTCGTTTTATTTCGCAGATAATGATTTTCTACGGTACAACAAACGGAGAGGCAGGCGGGACAGGGATAGGGATGTAATATCTGTCCTTATTTTAAACTTTATTTGACAGGGTTCGACGAACCGGAATCTCATTTCCTTGTTTATCTTATTAACGATGAACAATCGTCCATTTAACGAACGCGGACGCGGCCGCGGTTCGGGCTTTATTTTGTCGCCGTAATATGTGTTTTGTCATCGTGACGATGGCATCATTGCCCACGTAACACGCGTTTTATAAAATCACGGCCCATTCTTCGCCGCTTTTACGACGGGAAATTTTGCAGCGAGCTTCGACGCGGCGCATCGCCGCATCATCGACTTGCGTTCCGAGTAGAGATGATTATCGATCCGGGTATCGGAATTGCTCGATCATGCGCGAGTGATTCTTCGCAAGTGGCCGATTCGCGTGTAACGTCTTCGCGCGTGTAACAACTGACACGTGTGGGAAAAGACAATGACGTGAAAAAAAAAAAATACCCGGCTCGTGGAAAATGAGAATGAAAACGCATTACGCAAACAGCCGCGATGCACATCATCGGAGAAAACGCATTCAAAAGACAGCTGGCGTTAACGAGGAAGACGAGACGGCGACGGCGGCTCTCGTGTCGCCGAGCAAACGAGTACGGGAACAAAAGAGCCGTCGTTCTTACCGGGTCCCCGCGCGTCTTAGAATTAAGATAAACGAACGTACAGTCGCGCACACCAATCCACGGGGAAACTCTTAAATTGCTCGCAAGAAACGCGAGCCGCTTTTTCGTCCGAGTACTCCGCCGTGCCGTCTGCTGGTTTGGACAGCGTCTTAAAGAGAGGCCGTCCGGCCCGATTAGATCCGTGGCTTGTGCGGACGGGGAAGAAAACTCGAGGGCGCAAGAGACGCCGCGGAAATTACCGTCACAGACCGTTGGAGGTCGTGTGTCGGTGCCTAAGGGAATTAACGAGAGCAGTCGAGCCGAACTTGGTGCGCGAAGTCGCTGGCAAAAATAGAAAGCGGGTCCGTGGCGTTTGCCCGTGAAACCTGCTGCGAGGCAAATTGAAAATTACGACGAATTAGTTGAGTCAGTAGCGGAAGCGCCGGTTATTTTTATTATGCTTGTCCTTCTATTATATTGTTCCTAAAATATGGACGTTAATGTTCCTTATCTTAAAAAAACTGACGTTCGAAGCGACTTGTCACGTATCTTTTTATTTAAATCACTACTCANCGACTTGTCACGTATCTTTTTATTTAAATCACTACTCACACACTGAGAGAAATCGTTTGGTAGTATAGTGATCAAATGAATTTTATAGTTACTGATACCAAAAACTGTTATATTTAACAAAAAAGATCAAAAACTTTTTGTAATTTGTTGTATGAAAATAATTATTTGGTTAAGACTACAAATTGTTTGGTCAAAACAACTATATATATAGTAACTGTCACTATAAAATTCATTTGATCACTAATCAACCAAACTTTGATTGATTTTACCAAACATTTCTCTAAGAGCAGAGTTTATATTAGAAATAAATGTCGGTGACAACATATTAACATATGCTGTCATTCTATATTCCATTTTGTAAAAAAAAAAAAATAATAAAAAAGTAGGTCAAGGACGATAATATCTTCTCCTTCTTCCCAAAAATTATAAGTAATATTTCGCACAGCGTAAACAACGACACTGAGAAATCGTTTGGTAATATGGTGATCAAATGAATTTTATAGTTACTGGTACCAAAAACTTTGTTACATTTAACAAAAAAACCAAAAACTTTTTTGTAATTTGTTGTATGAAAATAATTATTTGGTTAAGACTACAAATAGTTTGGTCAAAACAACTATATATATATTAACTGTCACTATAAAATTCATTTGATCATTAATCAACCAAACTGGTTGATTTTACAAAACATTTCTCTCGATGCAGAGTTTATATTTATAGAAATAAATGTCGATGACAATATATTAACATATGCTGTCATTCTATATTCCATTTTGTAAAAAAAAAAAATAATAAAAAAGTAGGCCAAGGACGATAATATCTTCTACTTCTCTTCCCAGAAATTATAAATAATATTTCTCACAGCGTAAACAACGAGGAGAGAAATGTTTCTCGGCCGATAATTTTCCAATTACATAAATTCGAGCGAACTTAATAAAGCGGATTTAATAAAAGCGAGAGCGACTATAAATATTTTAGGAGGCAACGAGAATTTTGCCGAGAATTCTGCGTGCCGCATGTTATCGTACTCCACGTGCGACTTATTCAAACAGCGCCTGTCAAAAGCGACATCAGGAACTCCGTTCCACTTAACGCATTACGGCGACGTTAATGAAAGCGGGTCTGTTTACTCTTCTCATACCTGCGAGCGGGAAACGCGCACGCGGATGCGTTATTAAACGCGCGGGAGCGTCGCCGCGCGACCTCCGCCTACGTGTTATACGCGTGCACGTTGAAATTTATCGGAGGCCTTCGCGTTGCACGCCGTCGCTCCGACCGGCGTGGCACGGTCGCGAGAAAAGCCGGAAAAAAAAGGCCGGAAGTTCCATTGTTCGTCAACGTAGCGGAGTTCCCTCCCCCGCGAAATATGATTTTACGCGCGCGCTGAAACGGCGCGGATCCGCGCCACAAGAAACCCGTGAAACAATGCTCAAGGTTCGCGGTCGACGTCACGCCGATCGGGGAATCGGCCGATCTGCCTGATTTAGCGTCGCGACCGCTTCCGTCTCGTCGCGGGCAGATTCGCGAGGATAATCGACACGCTCAGTGACACGGAACGCATTGAAATTGTCTCGGCCAGGCACGGCGATTTTTCTCGCTCGCCGATTGTCCGAGCTGCATAAATCCGAGACCGACTTCGCGCGGTAGGCGTATAATTTCCGAAAGCGATTTTGCGCGGGCAGCGATCGCGCTGACGATTACGCGCCGCGGCTGCGGTTTCTGCCGTTTTTAAAGCTATTAATACTTTCGCGCAAAGTTGAAGATATTCCTGATTGCGCAACATATAATAAATTGTTGTTTATGTAAACTTTTACCTCCTTTTTTTTTTATTATTTTTAAGTGCTGAATTATGTTACACCATGCGATATAACGATTACGTTCTACTTTATAATTGATGTTTCTAGTCCAGCGAAATTAACACGAGGATTCCATTAGGCTAATTATGACAGCTCCGCGGACCCAACTCTGTATGCTTAAAGGCGAACGAAGAATAGTTAAACGAAATGCGCTCTTCCCGGTGCACTCGTTATTATCGCCCCGACGATAATAATAATTTTTCCAGAGCGCTCCAGCATTCGGACAACAATTATTAATTCTGCAATGCATCGCGTCTCGGATATCTATGGATTTTTGCGAGAAATCCGATAACGCTATCGCTCGCGTATTTGTTAATGCGTGTTTTTTTCAACGCGCGAGTCGACGTTCATAAAATTCCAGCTGATCTCCCATTAGAGGCATCGGGAAACTTGGTCGATTTGCCTTTGATCTCGACGAATGCATCAAAACGAATACAATCGCGCTCACATACGTACACGGCACCTGCAGCGCGTACAACACACCCAACACCCGTAATAATAACCGCGTGTAATCGAATCGGCAACGCTAATTTCGGTAATGGCCATATTCCGACGTGCAAACGAACGTTGACTCGTTTGGCCGCGGGGTTCACACGCTCGTGCACATGCACGCGCGCGCGCGAGAGAGAATTGTAATTAAGTACACGATATCGAAATCTTTTACACATGCAAATATAGGGTAAGGTTGCCGAAATCGCACCACTTTTAACATAAAAGCTTACAACTAAGAAATTATGAAGAATATTTTTAATTTTCTTACGTCATAATAAAGTACAACATTTCTCCTTTCATATTTATTTTTTTTTCAGAATTTTATGTATTGTCATAAATTTTTAAATGACGATTTTCAAGAAGCCTTCAAATAGTGCGATTTAGGCAATCGGTCAGGTTAATATTATTTTTCTTGAGTTAAAACGGTACTTTTTCCGCTAGATTCTTTCTTCTTGAGCAAAAATGCGTTAGATAAGTATAATTTTATTAATATTAAAGATAAATACCGTAAACTAAATATAATTTCCGTCAATGTCATTATTTCGATAACATTTCAATAATATTGCAATAACATTACTATATTCGGCAATATTGTTACAATGTATGCTCTGTATAATATTATATTTGATTTTATATATATGGTATAACCACGATCAAAGCAATAGTGCGATTTAGGAAACTAAGACATGGTGCGATTTAGGAGACTAAAACATTTTGTAAAACTTTATTCAATTTACAAATAAGAACACAAAGTTATTTGAACTTTGTTAATCTAACTTTAATAATATTATAATCATTATAAATTATCAAAATTTAGATTATTTATTTTATCTTCTTTGCAATCAAGCTACGAAATGTGTTGAAAAATAGCAGAAGAGTTACGATTTTTCTATAAATATTAATAACAAAATTTCTATTGTTCTTAACATGTTGAGTTCAATGAAGGATGATGATAATGTTATATAGTTTCCAAATAATCCCACAAAGAGTGTACAAGTACTGTGATCGAATTTATACGCGAGGTGGTGCGATTTAGGAGCCGGTGCGATATCGGCAACCTTACCCTATATTGCACACATGCAATTATATTATTGTATCGTGATTGTCTTCCGCGGCAGAAGGGACGGGAGGCACGAGGGGGAACGTCGTTTCACGCTTTATCGGCGCGACTTTTCGCGCGACGGCACCGCATTAATAATCCGCGCGTCCGCGAAGATCGAATTGTTTCGCGCTAAATTGACACGACGCGGCGGCGTGTTGAAGTAGCGGATGCCCGCGGGGACGATCGCCATTTCGCTAACTACGAATTACCGCGATTCCATTAATATACGTACGTCGAACGAACCGTCCCGGCGTTTATTTCGCGAAATAACGCGACGGTGGCGAGCAAGCGTGCGAAATTAACGCGCATGACGTTACGTTCCTGCGAAAATAATCTTGTCCTCGAATCTTGCGACGGTAATTCGATGTCTGCGTTAATAATTTAAATTTGAATGTCTAATCGAATATACAGTGTTACATGACATCGAGATAATGCAAGACTCACGGCCACGCGAAGCCGTGACAAGCATATTTCTTTATAGTCAATGATACAGATGTTATGATAATGCAAAAGATACCGCGCACCTGCAATTTCGTATAGAACTATTTAACGCACACGATTCTGTTAGGAAAAACTCTAGGCTTTTGTCTCGGGTAACATCTTGTATATGCGACGCGACGGTGTAAAATTCACCTGTTCCTCAAATGTCTCTTAAGTGTTACTCGACGCCTCAGTAATGTTAATTGCTAACAAGAGCTCTTGTCTAATCAAGTTGGCGCCAAGTATTTAGAGTATCACGCGCTTCCATTGCACATAAGCATTCGCTCGTAGGTAGAAACTTTACAAAAAACACTCTGCAACAACAACAGTTGCAGCAGATGTTAAATACATAAAGTTTGTCTTATCGCTGTCGAATGAAATTTATTTTAGAAATCCTATTTTTAATTTCATGAGAATATGCTTTTTTATGTAAAATAAAAAAATATTCGAAGAATTAAAAATTTTTATCTTTATAAAATATATATTAACGCATACGTACTCTCTAAATTGAAATCAGTATTATACACTGAAAGACAGTGAACAGTCTGTTTTCAGTACTTTTAACTATTTCATTCAGTGATGTATGCACTGTTTTTCAGTGACAATACGTTGATTCGGTCGGTGAGAGTACCCCCTTCTTAATCAGAATCACTGAAAAATAGTGAATAATCACTGATGACCACAGTTATAAGTATAGCACTGCAAATCAGTAAGATTCCACTGATTCAGATTTAGAGAGTACTACACAGAAAAAAATGAGTATTAAATCAACAATTCATTGTTTCATATATAAGCAAGAATATAAAATTTTCTAGGAAGAATTTGATAATCTTAAACAGACATAATTTGTTTACATGAAGAAACAAAATTTCTTTATGTTAGCAAATTATGTCTGTTGAAGATTATAAAATCTTCCAAGAAGAATCTATATTCTTGCTTATATATGAAACAATGAATTGTTTCATATATAAGTTGATTTAATACTAATTTTTTTTGTGTAAGATTTATAAAAATACATATAGTATCACATCCTGAGATCTGATGCGAATCGTAATTCGCTCAGAATTTAACTCAAAAGACGTTGTAAATAACGTTCGAAGATTTTTTTATCGCATGTATATTACGTAAGTAACTATACACATATATAGAACAATTATCGATCAGCAATATAGCAACTTGACGATAAACGGCACAGGTATAACGCAATCTTCGAGTTTTCAAAATCTGATGTATAATGGCAAACGCACGCGTGTGCACGTGTATTAATATTCAGATCAGAAAATAGATATCTGTGATTTATTCAGTCGCAATGCGACGATTGCCATATGTATGCATATGTAACGTAACATATGTAACGTACGTCTTTTTTGCGTAATTTCGAAGATATAAAAACTCTTTCATACCTTATTTGGAAAGGAAAAACGTCGAATACCCCTGCCTCTAACAATCGAGAATTAATCGATTAATTATACGAACGGTTTCACAAGTCGAAAGAGTTGTGATTCACGAAAGAGTGTGACGCATGCGTGAGCGTGTTTAAGGGCCATCGCCCAGACACATGTAATGCGCGTTATGCCTCAATTGCGTGTGCGAAGAAGTAGCTGTTCCGCGTTTCGCTGACACCGGGCGCTTCACGCTCCGTGGCCGCGTGAATAAATGAACTCGACGTACGTAAATAACGTGTTTCTTGTTTATTACACCGCTGACTTAAATTATAGAATTATGATTTACGATCGTACGCGTGGTACACGTGCGAACGTAACGTTGATTTAACGCTACGTTAATACGTTACGGCAGAAAAGCGCGCACCTTCGCGTCCCACGTGGATCGTTAGAAATGAGATTAAAAGCACGTTGTAAGCAATTACAGCATGTTTGAATCTTTTATCAGTACTTTTATCGGTAATGTAGCGGCATAAGCATAACCGAAACTTTCCGCGCTGCAGAAATCGAAATCAGTGTACTTATAAGCGCGAAACACGACAGTATCGTAATGTAATCGAAACTTTGCAAAACGTATTTTCAAATCTTTTTTTAAATACTTAAAAATATAAATTACAACGAAACGATCAATCATATGTAACATTAATGAACAAATACAAAAAGTCAGTACATATTTATTTTACTTTCAAGACTGTAATATATTTTTTATTATTATATATAATTATGTCACATTCTTATTAAAAGAGAGAAAATGAAGAATGTAGGAAAAATTGCTGCCCTTATTTTATGTCTCTTTTCTCTGATTTTTATAATTCTATGTCTTACAACGTGCATTACATTTTTGCATTTTCATCTACTACAGATTAAATTCTTCTCATCATTCCTTCTGATGAAAGTATAATTTTTGTACTTTAAAGATAATAGAAAAATCACGCAATTATTATTGCAAACTATCTTTTTGATAATAAAGTGAAATGCATGCAACACAATACATACAATGTCTTTGCTAGTGTTATTTAAATTTTTTTTAATATTTAACGTCACGAAAAATTACTTCAAAAATTATCGTTATTTGTATTATCGTGTACAGTAATTTCCCTTCTCCATTGGCGCGCTCTTCATTATTCATCGTGAAAGAAATATGACAGGTTACGTAATTCTTAGATATTTTCAGAAGTTTCAATTTTATTCATTCAAAATATAAATCATAATAATATCTTAATTTCTGTTCTTTTTTTATCATTTGTTATGTATTTAATTTCATACGCGGTTGACTTCAGCTTTTGCAATTACGTAAAATGCATCCGTAACTTTTACGATCATTGTTCGATTCAATGAAACGATATCTAGATTATATTGAACTGATTGAGATTCATAGTTACATTAAACTTGTGCGATCCCGTTCCTATTATCGATATTATCGCGTTTAGGCGATTATGCGGGCATATTATATTTTACGACGAGAGTCGCATATTACTGACAACGAATACTAGCGCACAATGCATAGAATCCTAACGCGAAGATTGAATTATTCCATTGAGCTCACTATTGAAATAATAAAACGAGCTGCAAAAAATTCAATTTCAATTATACGAGATAAAATCGCGCATTTGATAAAACGAGAAATGAATTACTTATCAATAGATAATCAATCCCCGCGTTTATATAACGTAAATCTTCATCTATCATTATCTCATTATTTATCGATTATATTGATCGATTATGTTTGATATTCCTTGCAGCATATAAATTCCGATATGAAAAATACCCTATAGAGAATTGAGGAAATATCTAAATGAGAATTTTAGCACAAAGATTTTATTTTAGTTCCATTTCCAATATTGGTGAATCCAAAATTCAATTTTTGTACATAGGTCCTTAATGAAAAAGTGACGGAATGAAACAGTCCACATTTAAACCGGCCAAATTAAATTTCTCGATTTCTAAAACCGGGCTGCGTCATTGGAATTTCTAAAATCGCATCATCAATGCGCTTTAAGTGGTATTACGCATCGTATTTCTTCGTGAAAAACTTCGGAGGCGCCGTGTCATTTATTATCGAGACGTATCTCTATTCCAGGAAAAACAAAAATTACACGGGACTTTTCCTTTCCTTTACGATCGCGTGGATTCATTGACGTGATCTATGGTGGGTGTCTTCGGCGGGGAATCGGACTGCCAGAGTGGGAGATGAATTATAAAGTGACGTTCTACGGTGAGAGGTCTTACAGTTACACTTTGCTCGTTTGCAGGAAAAGCCCCGCGCCGTTGCACGTGCGAGCCTTTACCGGGTCACGTGTACCTATACCCGGAGTGCATCGACAAGAGATTTTCATCGAGAAGAGAGCTGTGCTCCTCAGTCAGTGTAACGTTAGTATCATTTAGCATGTCTCTCTCGTATCTCGAGGTCACTTCACGTCATTTCTGTCCTGACTTCTCACGGATCTCGATCCGGATCCGAGTCACCGTTTTAATCCCCTTCGGCATAATCTGCATCATCGCGACATAATCTAAATCGCACAACAGTTAACACTCGAGAACGCATCCCGTTCACGTAGAAAGGAGTGCGGGGGGAGGGAGGGGGGAGGGCTTATCGATTAGTGTCTGCGTTCACCGCGGGCCCTATCGTGTTTTTCTCTTTTTTTTCTGCACAATCTCGTGTTGTAGCTCGGTTGCAATAAATCATACGCGCGTTCGCCGTATATGTTCAACAGTTTGATGTGTGTACATAATAAATGGTGGACATAAAACGCGATCCCGTTCGTGTCATTCGTGATTCACGTGACCCCGGGGGGAGGTCTCGACGTTACGAAATTAGCGCACGTTAATTAACGTCGGCACGATTTTCGAGGCGCACCCCGCGACCGGCGGAAGAAGTAATATGCGATTTTCGTACGACGCACGAACGACGAATTATGTAAATTGATCGCAATAATCATTGCGCTTAGCCCCGCGACGACTCTTTGTAGCCCCGAATTTCGTTCCTCCGGGCGCTAATGCACGCGCGTAATGGCACAGAAAGGCAGTCGCGTTAATTAGGGATGAACTAATTAACACACTCGGTTAATTACAATGCTATTAACTTCTCCGGCTAATTAAAGGGAATATTTATTTATGTTAAACGTCCGCGCTCCTTCGCGTTCTGCGTGCGTGTCGCTGCGAACGAAGGCTTATGGTAATGTCGCGATATGGGCTGCTCGTCTAAAGAAAGGAAAAATGAATAATCGATGCGCCTTAAACTCGAACGCGAAATATCGGGGACATTAAAGCGGCAGGCGCCTCGCTTAGAATTAAACGCTATAAGTATACGCTCTTCCACTTAGCAGGTGTTTCTTTTCGCACCAAGCTCTTCGCCGTGGCGGGAAAGTGAGTTTGCGCGAGTGTTTTAGACACGTCCCTGACTTCGATTAACCGGCAACGGAGATACGAACATTAACCGTCTCTCGGAGGAAGAACAAAAAGGCAAAACTAGAGATCGCGCGAAATGCAAATGTCATAGTGACAGGCGACTAGCAAACGCCAATTAAATATGATTTTGCACGATAGTTGGAATTGCGGGCTCACGTGCTGTCATGCGACGCGTAAATCGTGGCTTTACATGGTCTCGCGTTATTGCGCTTCCATTGATCTGTTAAGTGTACCAGATATCGCAATCAATTTACGATCACGCTCTCGCCGACGTCTCTTTTTACAATCGACAGGCACGCATGACGGGACAAATGTGACAATAACGTTTCGGATAGAGACATTCTGCCACGTGCATTCCGAATTATCAACTAAAAAACAATAACAAAATTATCTTTCTTGCGGAGAGATTCGCGTTATAACAGACAAATGCGTGAAACAAATTTACAGAGGTCTATCGTAACGTAATAACGATTATCGTTCAGCCGCAGACGCTCCTTACGATAATCATTGTTCGCAGAATGTCTTATCCTGTATCGGTCGCTCCAACATGCCCGATATCCATGGGACCGAGCCTTGCCCAGGTCTGTTCGGGCTCGCAGTTTATGACGTTTATGACGATTCTGGAAATGCTCGTGCTGGCCCAGGAGAGGGTGTCTGAAACGTGCGAGCGTATAAGGCCGAAAAACCCGCCTGAATACTACTACGACTTCATCGTCATCGGCGGTGAGTAAAAAACAGATATTAATTTGCCGATTAACTCCAAGGCGCGTTTGCTGCGCATCATTAAAGTGTGCCGCGAGTTAGAAGTTAATGACTTAACAATTTTCCACAGTAATTCATCAAACACTGTTCGCGAGATTTTTGCGTTATCACGATAAAATTACTGTAAAAACGGCGCGGCAGAAGAATTTAACAAGAGACCGTTTTTCATTCTTTTAACTTTCTATATAGTGTTTTAAAATATAAATTATAAATCATAATAATACGACAGTTTTCACCGATTAGTGATACTGTCGTTATACTTGACAATTTTTAAAACTAGGTCTCTCGTTCGCGATCTTTCAAAGTGCCCAATGTATGTCAGGTTCATTTGTCATGCAGTCAGCTATCGTGCGATTCTTCTAATTGCTTGCATTAGCGAGCGTTTTTCTGATGAAGCTATCGCATAGAAACTGTTGCTCCACAAAACGACGGCAGAAACTATCATCCGTTTAATTAAGGATAAGAGCGTAATGGCTATTTGCTACGTTGAAAGGAAGAGTCGAGGAAAGTAACGGCCGGTGATGTTCTAATGGACAAGTGAAATTGATCGACATAATTGGAATGTATCCTTGTGTGCACCTTGCGCACGTGTGTGATCGGATAACCGGTTCGAGTATCGATTCGAGCGATGTGATAACAATCAAGTCGGCCTCATTAGAGTAACAAGCCGGTATCTTGTGAAAAGGTGCGAACAACAAATCATTTTGCTAATCGTTATTTGGACGTGACTTTGCGAAAGAGGCTGCCGATTTCGATAAACGAACCAAAATCATTCGGGTCACGGCGCAGCGGGAGGTATAACGGAAGGTAATGTGGCTCGTAAATGTCGTTCATTATGTGTGAAAGTCAACGAACCATAAATATATAATAAAACAAATGTGTAACAAGAGATAAAAGTGGCTATACGCGACACGATGTATCGAAATGTGTGATCTCATAACCCATTTTCTTTTTCACCTTTCCTTTTTTGAGACAATGGAAAATTGATTCTAAAAACGGGAAGTGAAACGAAATGCATAATCCATATATGAAGGAGTATTAATAACTCAGGCAAATGTACGCGGTGATTATTCGTACTACTTGTGCATTACTGCTGCCCTATATATCTAGCAAATAATACTTTGATAATATAACGCAATAATACAATATAATCGCGGATATAATTGCGCGCTATCATGCAATGGTTCAATCGGCACACGATATCTGCATCAATGTAACATGATTGTATTAATGAAATATTTATCGAGGATACATAATTCACTGTGAGAATGAAAAACAACTGATGTTTCGCGCGTAAATTTAACGACATTAGCATCAAGGGGACAACGATTCCTGGACAACGATTCCTGGACAACGATGGCGTACATATATTCGTATGTACATGCACATGCATACATACATATGAATATACATATATTGGTGCAAAAGTTCGATGGGTTTTCAATAGATGTAACCAACGTTTTTTTTAAATGTCGAAAGGCGATTGATCTGTTTAAAAAAACGTTTAATTTACCAACAACTTCTGTCGAAATTCATACGTTTGTATCCACTAAATTGAATATCGTCAGTATCTAAAGATTGTCCAGAGCATGGTTTGTCTTTGAGATTGAAATCATCTCGTTCAAATTTAACGAACCATATTTCGCAGGTTGGAATCGACACGCATTCTCTCTGAACATATCACACATGTTTCTTTTACGATATTTCAAATATTTATTTCTCTCCAAAATTCACATAGATTTTTATTGTACGTACGTGAAGCCCTCTTTCGCTCATTTTCACATTTATTTAAAAATACTATAAATTACTCAATTTTCTAGAAAAAATTTTCTAAACGACAGCCGACAACGTTGCTCTTTCAGCGATATGTAATATATTAATATCTCTAATTTCTTGTTTGATAATATATTAATATGTCTGCTAATAGTGCAATAAAAAAAACGTTGATTACAATATCTACTGAAAACCCATCACAACTTTAGCACTCGCCCAATACACACATATATACAGGGTGTTCATTTGAAAATTTTCCAGCTGATTATCTCGAAAAATATGAAAGATACAAAAAAAAGTTAAAACACGTGTTCCATGATTTCGAGGGGGAAAAAGAACGGCACTCTCAATTTTTTATTTGGAGGACGTTTTCAACGTAATTTGAAGGTCAAATTTGTTTTTTTAAATGGAAACGTATATTTTTTTATTACAGGATCTTATTCTACGTAAAAAAACAAGTAACTTCTGTAGGAAACATTTTTTTGTTCGCACTATTTTAGGAGATATTTAAGAAAATATCTTTCATATTTTTCGAGATAATCAGCTGGAAAGTTTTGAAATGAACACCCTGTATACACATAAACATGTATATATATATATAATTTTTATATAAACTTTTTAATATGTGTGTTACTTGACGCTACGTGGAGCGTTACAAACGAACGAGCCTTTCAGTTCGGGGACTAATTTTCTATACAATTAATACTTCTCGCTGTCGCCCGTTGCAACGGCAATAATGTATAAACTCGAAAACTCGGGAGTGTTTTCCCCGCTGGGGAAAACAAAGGATTAATAGTAAGTCTCCCGACGCGCAGCGCGATATTCGTCGCGACTTTCGACATTTACATTCGACCGACGAGTCTGGTTCGTGGAGTCTGGCCGTAAAGGAGAGAATAAAAAAAAGGGGTGAGAAAGGAGAAGCACATAATTGAATATTTTAGTATGCGGTTGATAAAATCCGTCGCGTAAATCCCGTCCCGGAAATTCGCCGGTCGGTAGCGGACGATACCGAACTCGGGATCGAGCGATCAAAACTAATTTTCTTTGCTTCCCTTTCGGTGATTATTCCCGATAGGACTCCCGGGATATCCGGACGGGAAGATGGAATTTTTCAGTGACTCGACCGGTTATCCGGTCGCCGCATGGATGACCGCGCTTCGCTCGTGATATCGACCGATCCTCTTGCCGCGGCCCGAATTTTCCACCCCGCGAGAAAATCCCCGCTTACCCTTTAAGTAAGAATACCGCGCAGCGCTGCGAGGGAGAAAAAAAAAAGCTGCGTAAAGATGTAATGAATGTGGAGAGTCTCTTCTCGTTCCCTCGGTATTACGATTACTGCGTCTCTAATTAGAGACGCGACACACGGAAGTCATATTGTGTAAGAATGCGTAGGTGCGGTAGGTTTTTTTCTGAATAAACGTGTGTCGCCTAAGAGAATGCAGAAATAAACGTACCTGTGTGCGAATGATTAATCGTTATCGTCGCGTCGGTGACCGCGGGTGTATTACCACGAAGAGGTGAGGAGAAAATATTAATAATACCGTCGCTGAGTAATTAGCGTGATGCTTATTAATTATTCCGTCAATGCCCGGTCGAAAGAAAGAAGCTCGCGGAATAATTATAATGGTGCAATGCTTGAAGCAGAAGTTGGAGGGCGGTAAAAGGGTCGAGTCGGCTGGAAAGGAAAGAAAATGGGTTTTGTCATTATCATTAGAGCTGAGCGGTACGTTGTCGCGATAAAGCTTCGTTGAATAAAATCCCGATATGAATAGCGCGGCGTGACATAGTGTAATTGAAATAATTGCAAAGATGTCGTAACATCTCAGTTAAAAATATAAATTATGTTCAAAGCAAATCGACGAAAGGGGAC